>CM038044.1:49885262-49922762 GCA_021397845.1 Areca catechu
AGAAAACCCTGATTTCTTGCAGATGCCCTCCAGATGCCCAGATTCCCTTCCAGATGCCAAAATATATTCATATAATAAGGCATCCATGATTTTAGAGGTCCATCTACATCCTAGCCCAAAGAAATCAAGCCCAGGTGCCAAGCCCAAGCCCCTAAGAAGCAAGATACCAGGGAATATTCCTGCTACCTGGCTACCAGGCCACCCCTGCTTCCAGAGGCCCAAACCCATGCATCCGGGCCCCTTTGGGCCGGCCCCTTGCTGCTCCTAGAAGCCCAACACGCCCCCCTAGGCATCCTTGGAGTGTTGACCAAGTCAAGAGAATTTTTAAGGATTTTTCTACCTAATATTTCCTTATTTTCTAGCTAGGGTTTGAGAGGGAAAAGGATTCTTATGTAAAGACTTATGTACCCTTACTTGGAGCCCAAGGTTAAGGGTCTATTTAAGGGACCCTAGCCTCTTGTATGAGGAGAATTTTTGATGAATGAAAACCTTGAGTTCTTCTATTGAGTGGTGTGATACCCTGCTGTGTGCATAAAGGGGTTTGTGAGAGTTCTTCTTCCCGGTGTTTGCAATCATCTTCCTGCTGCCAACAAACCCTCCAGATCCCTGGACGCCCACTCCAAAAGAAGCCTTCCCTTGCTATTTTTACTTTGTTTTCTTGTTCCTTTGTGAGCTTTCTAACCCCTGACAGGTCATTTGCAGGTCCCTGAGTTCCTACGAATCCAACGACTCCAGCCAAGCCTCAATCGGATCACCGAGCAGAAAGCCGGGTATCCACGGGTCTTTGGCTCGGTTTTCCAGGCCGCATCCATCGAGGAACGAGAGACCCCTTCGCTGCGATCTTCACAGACATTGTCAGGTACACCCCTCTACCTCCAGTAGTTTTATTGTAGGAGAACTTGCCCTAACCGAGGCTTCTCAGCCCCGGCGGTCCTTCTTTGCTACTTTTCTAGGTCCTAATCTGCATGCTGATCTTCAAAAATTCATATAAAACTCCCTACAAATAATTTTGATCTGAAATTTGGGAATTAATCACCTAACTCAACATGTAAAACATACAAAAAAATTGCATGCATATTAGTTCCCCATCATTTGGTATCAGAGCTTAGATTAGGGCTTGTTTTCTGCAATTTTTTAGTCCATATATACTATGTTATTTTAATTATTTCTCCCTGTTAAAAACTCCAAAAATTCTAAAATTTATTTTACTGGATTTATCATAATTCACAATAATTTTAAAAATTTTTCCAGATTTTATTATGGCCTGTGAATTTTCTGAAAGCCGAAATAGGGCCTGCAAGTTTTTAGCTCTGTTTTTTTTTAGCAAGACAAGTTTGAAAGTTTTAGGGTTTTGTTTAGGAGTTTTTGCATATTTCTTAATTTTAGTATATTTCCAGTATATTAGGCCATGATTTGAAAGTTTTCTTCTATTTAAAAAATACCAAAAAAAAAATACATATTTTCCAAAAATACCAAAAAAAAAAAAAATCTAAACCCTAATTTGCATCCTCATCTGCCTGCCATCATTGCATAATTTACTTTTAAGGGCACTCTTGCTATATCAGATGGGGGGAGGATTTGATCACCTCTCCTTAGCCCAAAACCACATCCCTTGCATTCAGTCCCAAGCCTTAACCTAAAATTAATTAGACTTAATTTGCCCTAGTGGGCTAGGGACACCAACTGGTCGGGTCCGGGCTAGTGTTAGATCACTGTGTCAAGTTAACCTGTGTGTGCCTTGTGCTCAGTGTCTAGAACGGTGGTTTAGGGATTCAATCCCGAAGGGCTTGTGTGCTGGTCTGCCTACCTGGCCAATCTCTGATTGGTGTCTAGGATTGGCAATCAGGGACCTAACACTCCCCTTACACCTGCCTGGCTGAGTACAGGGTTACTATAGGCTAGTTTGCTACCCTGGTTGAGCATCTAGTTTGGACTCTAGGTCTAGTCAGCTATAGTCGGTCTGATCGAGTCTTGTATGAGCACTAGATCAGGAGTTTCATATCACCCACCTCCTTCACAAATGTCTGAACCCATGGAAAACTTACAAGCCCAAATAAAAGCCCTAGCTGATCAAATGGCCCAGATGACTATCCAGTTAACTCAGTCTGGTACCCAAACCAACAATAGAATTGACCATCTTGCCAAAAGGTTTGACCAGTTAGGAGGCCGTGTAGGGACCATAGCAAGAACCCATGGGTCACAATCTGAGCCAGATCCTGAGTCCCCTCAACCTAGGAGAACCCCAAACCCTGATCTATACCATGAGGTCGAACCTAGGAGATCCCCTTATTCTGATCCGTACTACAATCCTCAACCTAGGAGGACCCCAAACCCTGATCCATACCGAGAGATTGAACCTAGGAGAGCCCCTCAGCCTGACCCATACAATAATACTGAACCTAGAAGAACCCCTTACCATGACCCTTATTATGATACTGAACCTAGAAGAACCCCTTACCGTGACCATTATTATGATACTGAACCCAGGAGAACCCAATACTCTGACCCATATAGGGAATCCAATCCTAGGAGAACCCAATACTCTGACCCATATAGGGAGCCCAACCCTAGGAGAGCCCAATACTCTGACCCATATAGGGAGCCCAACCCTAGGAGAACCCAATATTCTGACCCATATAGGGAGTCCAACCCTAGGAGAACCCAATATCCTGACCCATATAGGAAGCCCAACCTTAGGAGGACCCCATACCATGATCCATCCTTAGAACCTGATCATAGAGCTGACCCAAAATTCTATGACCCCAGATCCTATAATCCCATGACCCATAGATCTGCACCCTTGTCCTATGAGCCTAGAGAACCCATAACCCCTAAGTATCAACCTAGTACTAGTCATGCTTCTTCTAGTCAACCTGAACCCCATAGGATTAGTATCCCTAAATATGAACCCAGAAGTGAGCCACTACCCCTTATACAACCTGAACCTACTAGGAGTAGTACCCATAATCAGAGACCAGAACCTAACCAACTTCCTGCTAGCCGACCTTCTCCAACCATTCCTGAGATTTACAAGGCTTACATTAACGCGGAAGTGTATGAAGCTGATGTGAGCCTAGTGGATGAGTATGAGGGAGAAGAGGTGACACCTTTAGATGACCTAGAATTAGCTGACCCAATAGATACCCAGGTAAAAGCCAACCTAGAGGTAATTGACCTTGACCACATCCAACCTAAAGTTATAGTGGAAGAACAAATAGAGGAAGAGAACCTGGGTACTGCTACTAGAGCCTTACCTGAGGAAACCATAGAGGAGAGCCAAATTATAGAGTCTTGTCCTAAAATACAAGAACCTGAAGAATTTATTAAGGACCTGATCTCTTTGAATCTATACCTTCAAGATGAGCCTCCTCCTATAGTTCCCATTAAGGACCTCTTCCCTGAGATTAATAACCCATCCTTCCATTATACAAACCCCATAGATATACCGCAACCCCGTAAGGTTAACCTCATTAGTATAGGATTAGTTCCTGACACCCCGTCTTTTATCCTACTTTATCCAACTAACCATGAACCTTTTTCTCTACCTTACCAAACTAATTCTGAACCCACTTCCTATTTTCTGCCCTTTCCTGACACCTCCAGCATTTCTAGGATCATTAGATTGCATTTAGCTGAGATTAGCATACTGCATGCATTCATCACGCATGTTAGGTTTGCATCTTACTTCTGGCATACTCTTTGGAATTTGCTAGGAGTTCACTGTAAATTTTCATGTGCATGTCAAGCTAGGATCAAACATAGACAACCTATAATCTATTAGGTTTAGATCTAAAGAGTTCAATAAAATTTCCTTCGATAGGAATGCATAGTCGAGTCTGTTAGGTGTCAGTATGAGTCCTTTGAATCATTTGTTAGGAGTCTGCATGTGCCTAGCATGTTCACCACCCGCACTAATCTTAAAACAACTGGCTAATTCTCGAAGAAGGGTCAAAGAATTTGATGTAGTGGATTCTATCTTGGTTAGGCTTAGGCCTAAAAGAAGCTTCATGCTCGCAGAGCCAGACCTTTTAAAGTGATAGAGAAGGATTGGGTCAAATACCTAGGTGTTAGACTTGCCTTCGGATTTGGGCATTAGTTATACCTTCAATATTACAGACCTGGTTGAGTATAGGGAACCGACAGCGATACCTAGTAAGGCCTTTGGACCTATTCCTTTTCATTGTGAGTGACCCTAACCCAGAGTGTCCATTAACAAATTGGCCTGAGAGAGGAGAACGGATCGAGCGTATCCTGGACGATCAAGCCATCACGACCCGGGGCCATGACTATCAATGCTTCCTGATCCGATGGCAAGGCCAGCCAGAGTCGGACGATTCGTAGATTTCTTGAGAGGACTTGCAATGCCTCAACCCAGACCTTCTCGAGAGATATGTGAGCCAGTCTGATCTTCACTCGACAGGGTCGAGTTCCTCCCACCCCGAGAGAATTGGTGCGGACACCAAAGGCACCAGAATAAGGCAGAGGCTTCTCAACCCTCTGTAAATTGATCAAAAATTTATGAGTCCATCTATAATAAGGGCTTAGCTCATCTGAGTCCATTTTAGTTGTTATTTGAGTATTTTTAGTTGTTATTTCACTTCTGTACTAGTCAGCTCATGTTGAGCTAGTTCAGTCCATTGCTAGTCAGCTCATGTTGAGCTAATTTTATTTTTTTGAGTCCTGTCCAAGCATACTGAAGACTCAAGACTATATCATACAAGTGAAGACCAAGTCCAACTAGATTGAAGACATGGAAGTATAGCCCAAGTCCAACCCAGCTTGAAGATTTGAAGACCCTAGGAGGAAAATTCAGAAAACCCTGATTTCTTGCAGATGCCCTCCAGATGCCCAGATTCCCTTCCAGATGCCAAAATATATTCATATAACAAGGCATCCATGATTTTAGAGGTCCATCTACATCCTAGCCCAAAGAAATCAAGCCCAGGTGCCAAGCCCAAGCCCCTAAGAAGCAAGATACCAGGGAATATTCCTGCTACCTGGCTACTAGGCCACCCCAGCTTCCAGAGGCCCAAACCCATGCACCCGGGCCCCTTTGGGCCGGCCCCTTGCTGCTCCTAGAAGCCCAACACGCCCCCCTAGGCATCCTTGGAGTGTTGACCAAGTCAAGAGAATTTTTAAGGATTTTTCTACCTAATATTTCCTTATTTTCTAGCTAGGGTTTGAGAGGGAAAAGGATTCTTATGTAAAGACTTATGTACCCTTACTTGGAGCCCAAGGTTAAGGGTCTATTTAAGGGACCCTAGCCTCTTGTATGAGGAGAATTTTTGATGAATGAAAACCTTGAGTTCTTCTATTGAGTGGTGTGATACCCTGCTGTGTGCATAAAGGGGTTTGTGAGAGTTCTTCTTCCCGGTGTTTGCAATCATCTTCCTGCTGCCAACAAACCCTCCAGATCCCTGGACGCCCACTCCAAAAGAAGCCTTCCCTTGCTGTTTTTACTTTGTTTTCTTGTTCCTTTGTGAGCTTTCTAACCCCTTACAGGTCATTTGCAGGTCCCTGAGTTCCTACGAATCCAACGACTCCAGCCAAGCCTCAATCGGATCACCGAGCAGAAAGCCGGGTATCCGCGGGTCTTTGGCTCGATTTTCCAGGCCGCATCCGTCGAGGAACGAGAGACCCCTTCGCTGCGATCTTCACAGACATTGTCAGGTACACCCCTCTACCTCCAGTAGTTTTATTGTAGGAAAACTTGCCCTAACTGAGGCTTCTCAGCCCCGGCGGTCCTTCTTTGCTACTTTTCTAGGTCCTAATCTGCATGCTGATCTTCAAAAATTCATATAAAACTCCCTACAAATAATTTTGATCTGAAATTTGGGAATTAATCACCTAACTCAACATGTAAAACATACAAAAAAATTGCATGCATATTAGTTCCCCATCAATCTTCCCATCCCAAAGGCCGTGAGATTAATTCAAGGGCCGTGAGATGAAGGGAAAGGATGTGAGAAGGGAGAGAGGGGCATGAGAGGGTGATTACAGATGGGTAGGCGCCTCTCTATCGCCTATTTAAGGAGAAGACTTCACCATAAAAAAAAAAAAAGAAAAAGAAAAACTATTCCAGATTTTCTACAGCGAAGCCTTGCTTCTATTTTCCCTCTCCCTCTCCAGAAGATTGTTTCCCCCTCCTCTCTTTCCTCTTTGATTCCTTTACAGAGCCTTGGCTCTGTCGAATCTCAGAACAGAAGGAGAGTCAGAGAGAAACTCTCCGACGGTAAAGGAAGAAGGCGCCTCTCCTTTCTTTCTTACATTAAGACAATCTTGTCTTAATTTTCTTCTCCCTCCAAGACAAGCCTTGTCTCATTTTAGGACAAGGGCTTATTCTTAAGACAAGAGTGTCTTAAGGGGCCAAAGTTGCTAGAAGACAAGGAGAAGGGTAAGAGAGAAGGTTTAGTCCCAGTTTGGCTAGAGGAGTCCTAGCTAATAGCCCATATATCAAGTTCTTGGGGTAGAACTTGATTGGAAGGAACCCAATTAAGGAGTCAGTGTCTTGATCATCTGCCCATGTGGATCACCATCGGAGGGCGGACAAGTGGACGCCTGGTGTGTTCAAGAGGCTACTCAATTTGGAGTTCATTTCTGCATCAGACTGGTAATAGCAATCTGAGGTTAGTATTTAAACAATGTTTAAATTTGGACATGCCTGTAGTCATAGTTTTTAATTGCTAATAAGGAGATTTGGGATTAGGGTTCGGACCTGGTTTCATAAATTTTTGAAATCCACGCTTCCGCACTGGTTAACGAACCCAACAGTGGTATCAGAGCCTCCTTATTAGGATTAAAACTTATGCAGTTCAATTCATGTTTTATTAAATGATGTAGTATCATGTTAAAGTTTTTATATTGATGCACAATGCATGTCTTTGATTGAACATGAGTTTGATGATTGCCACCAGTTAGGGTTTTCCATAGAAACCCTAATTGTCTTAGAGATATGATTAGCCCTGGAGCCATCATACTGAAATAAGGTTGCCCTGGCATAATGGTGTATCCATTATGTGGTAAATGGTTGTCGTAGTATGATGGCACACATTTCACATATTTGCTTAGTTTAAAGCATGTATTAATATATGTGATAGCTTTTAATTGAATGTGCTGGCATTGCTTAAATCCCTCTTAAAATTATATTAAGTGGTAGTATAGTTAACCGATAAGCATTATTAGTCATGATGGATAATTAGTCATTTCGGTGTCTAGAAAGGTGGTTCTGGGAAGGTAAAGGGAATCGTGGTTTTTTAATTGGTTCCGTTGTCTGACCTGACCAATTTTAAATTGGTGTCTAGGAAAGCAACGGGGGGACCCCCACATCTCTTCCACTAGCCTGGCCGATCTGATTGATTTAATTCTTGACTAACATGCTTGGTGTTAAAATACTATTATTGGCCTTCCTTCATGATAGGTCATTATTGTGTTACGATCTATACTAGGTTTGTTGTGTACACACAAGACCTAATATGGTGACTAACACAATTTTTGGCCTAATACAATTATTTGTTTATGGCATGATTTAATGTAATATTTTGTTGTGTACACACAAGGGTATTACTATTAAAGTCATGACTATATGGCTATGGAGGGTCTTACTTAATTGAAATATTATAGTTTGTTGTGTATACACAAGGCTATTAATATTTTAGAGGCCGGGATAAGTTGAGAATTGTACGGGTTACAATTGGAGAGAGTTTTCCTACCTATGAACTTATATAAGATTTGTTGTGTATACACAAGGTCCTTTATAAGGGATTGGGATCTCAACCCCACTAAGAAAAACTAATTAGGGTTTTCTCGATCATCGTATAGAGGGTTATGATGCTCGATAAAATAGTGGGAGACATAATTAAATTAAAGTCCTAATTTAATTATGTATTGTCATTTCATGGTTGTTTGCTTATGTATTGTTCTTTGTTTAAATGTAGATAAATGGCCTCTTCACTCTCACTCTGTAGTATTTTAGATGCCAACAAATTGACTGGGCCTAATTATGTTGATTGGCTGAGAAATTTAAAAATAGTACTCAGTCAAGAAAGAATTTCCTATATTCTTGATACCCCAATTTTGGAACCACCAAGGGAAGATGCCTCGCAAGAGGAGAAGACCACATATAATATGTGGCAAAATGACTCACTTACTGTCAAGTGTGTTATGCTTGCCTCTATGACTAATGAGTTGCAGAGGCAGCATGATAGCATGGATACTAACTCCATACTGCTCAATTTAAAAGAGCTTTATGGAGAACACAGTAGAACTGCTAGATATGAAATATCTAAGCAGTTGTTCCGTGTAAGGATGACAGAAGGTACATCAGTACAAGACCATGTATTAAAGATAATTGATCTAATCACTCGATTAGGTCAATTAGGTTTTGTAATGGATGGGGAGTTGAATCAAGACTTGATCTTGCAATCACTCCCAGAGTCATTTTCACAGTTTGTTCTTAATTACCATATGAACAAACTTAATTCTTCCTTGCCTGAGCTGTTGAATATGTTGAAGACAGCAGAGAGCCATGTAAAGAAAAATAAGGCTCCAGTTCTTCTTGTGGATAAGAAGAAGATAGGCAAAAAGGGTTCCAGTAAGAGGATGAATCCCAAAGGGGGCATTAAGAAGAAGAAAGGAAAGAAGGCCTCCGGACAGATGACCTGCTTTCATTGTGGCAAGCCGGGTCATTGGAAAAGGAACTGCAAGGTTTACCTTGCAAGTGTGAAGCCTGGTGCATCAGAGGCACCAAAAGGTATGAAAGAAGTTCATACTATTTTGTGATGCGGCAAGCATATGATTAGTGATTTGATTCGTGTTTGTAGAGCAATGAAACCTAATTAGACTAGCATTGTACTCATCATAATAAGTCTTAAGGATTACATGAAAAGGGACTACTACATGATTAGACACAATCCTAAAACTAAGAAGGAAGAAGATCTAGACAATAGGGGCTAATGATTGAGGACTTGCCTTGTTGATCTTTCCAACCTTCTAATGATTTCAAACCTTGAAACTACCGATGCTCTGGACTGGAGAACTCGGATAACAGAGATCAGAACGCTGGGCTTGGGCTTCAGCTTGTTGGTTCATTGTCAAGGGGAACCTTGTTCACAACTCAAAGACTTCGAAGGACCCTGCAATGAAGATCAAAAGTTAAGGAAGAAGAAAGCAGGCATATGGAAGGGATGGAATAATTTATGAGCAAGGAAGGAAGTCTGAGATGGTTTGGTCGGCTCCAATGTATCCTTCTTGAACTTGGCGTTGGATGGCTTGGAGAAGAAAGTAGATTCGAGTGGGGGGAAAGGGGGCTTAGGAACAATCACTCAAAGAAATAATATAAGACTACAACTTCAACTTCAACTTCATTTTTTTTCATTCATCTCATCAAAAATCAATCTCTTTTACAATAGGCATCCAAGGCTTTTAATAGCCTCACAAAGCTAGCTTTTGAAATTTAAAAACTCCCCAAATCGAGGAGGATTACAAGGGGGGTTGGAGGATTTGGTGGAGAGTTTGGAGGGATGTGGGGGGGGTTGGAGGATTTGGTGGAGGACTTGGAGGGATGTGGCCAACCTCCTTGAATTTGAATCTCCCTTGTTGGCGCCCAAAGGGTGATGAGGTGGCTGGTGAAGTGGCACCTGATGACGTGGCATGGTGTGGTGGTCTTCTACTTGGATAAGAATGACATGTGGCACCCAGTGGTCCTAGTTGATGGTCCTTTTCTCTTGCTTGGTTGATGTGTCTTCTCTTCTTCATGTGGTCAAATTATGGGGTCTAGAATTTGAGTCTTGTTGCTGGCTTTCATGGCTTTAAGACTTGATTAGACTTAACTCAACTGAATTAGACTTAACTCAACTGAACTGACTTGACTGACCTAGATTTTAAAACTTGAAATAAACTTACAGGAAATGAAATTTTAAAAATAATTACAGGACTCAATAAACACTCTTGATTTGAAACTCAAAATTAATTACAGGACTCTTGAAAAGGAAATGACTCTTGAAAATAAAATATTTTTGAACTAAAGGATACAAGGTAACCTAATTATCTTCGATCCAAATTTGGATAAGGCTAACCTTGTTGGAGTGAAGTTTCTTTCGGCTTCTGGTGTCCACACCAATTCTCCTGGGGTGGGCAGAACTCGACCCAGTCGAGTATGGTTCAGTTTTGCCCTGGTAATGCTCGAACAAGTCTGGGTTAAGTCTTTGCAGGTCCTCTCGAGTAATCCAAGAGTTGTCGAACTCAAGTCGACCTTGCCATTGAACCAGGTATCGCTGATAGTCCTTATTCCTGGTAGTAATGATCTTGTCATCCAGGATTCTCTCAATCCTCTCTCTCTGCTCAGGTAAGGTTGGTGGTGGACACTCGGAAATATGTTCACTCTCAATGAAAGTTTCTGGCTCAAAAGGCTCACTAGGTATTAGTAGTGGTGATGGGGCACGGGATAGGGATAGGATCGTCGGCGAGCTAAGAAGTCGCCGAAGATTAGGGTATCCTATTTTTTTTTCTATTTTTTGATTTCTTTATGGTGGTGACGAAGGAAAAAAAATAGGGATGGAGGATAACGAGGATGGACTACCACGAACCCTGAAACCCACTCTCACAGAGAGACTTCACACCTCTAGGGCATTATACCTACCACCCACCTCACTACATGAAGTCTAGGGTATCTCACCTACAACCCATCTCACTACACGCGGAGCCCAGGGTATTTCACCTGCCACCCAGGTCACTCCTGGAGCCATGAGGGGGATTTCAAAGAACGTGGAGGAAAACGAAGATGGGGGGATAACTAGGGCATCACGCCCCTATGATGTCCCGAAGGACAAAGACAAATCAACACCCGCAGGTGAAGACATAATGGGCCATAGCCCTGAACAACAATTGCCAAACCAACTGACAAACCAAATCCCAAAAATTCAATTTCATCTCTCCTTTTTACAATAGGAATGAGGGGTTATTTATAAGCTCCATAACCCTCATTTGAATTTGAATACAGGATAAGGATAACTCAAATTTAAATACAAGATAGGATAAGATAAGCCTATCCATATCTCAATCATAACCAACAAAATCCTAATTTAAATTTCAAATAAAAGATAGGATAAGATAAGCCTATCCATATCTCAATCATAACCAACAAAATCCTAATTTAAATTTCAAATAAAAGATAAATCCTAAATTTATTTTTCAAATTTATTTGCTGCTCCGAAATTTGTGCTGCTCCGAGATTCGTGCAGGATGATGTCCCCATCATTCTCCTGAGGTGGGGAGAACTCGACTCCGTCGAGTCAAGCTCAGCGGGGTTTGCGCTCTGCTGGGTTGTATGTGAACTCGGAGGTATCAAGACCATACTTTTCCTTCATCCTCTAGCTCCACGCATCATTCCTGCTCTGATACCAAATTGATGGGGCACGGGATAGGGATAGGATCGTCGGCGAGCTAAGAAGTCGCCGAAGATTAGGGTATCCTATTTTTTTTTCTATTTTTTGATTTCTTTATGGTGGTGACGAAGGAAAAAAAATAGGGATGGAGGATAACGAGGATGGACTACCACGAACCCTGAAACCCACTCTCACAGAGAGACTTCACACCTCTAGGGCATTATACCTACCACCCACCTCACTACATGAAGTCTAGGGTATCTCACCTACAACCCATCTCACTACACGCGGAGCCCAGGGTATTTCACCTGCCACCCAGGTCACTCCTGGAGCCATGAGGGGGATTTCAAAGAACGTGGAGGAAAACGAAGATGGGGGGATAACTAGGGCATCACGCCCCTATGATGTCCCGAAGGACAAAGACAAATCAACACCCGCAGGTGAAGACATAATGGGCCATAGCCCTGAACAACAATTGCCAAACCAACTGACAAACCAAATCCCAAAAATTCAATTTCATCTCTCCTTTTTACAATAGGAATGAGGGGTTATTTATAAGCTCCATAACCCTCATTTGAATTTGAATACAGGATAAGGATAACTCAAATTTAAATACAAGATAGGATAAGATAAGCCTATCCATATCTCAATCATAACCAACAAAATCCTAATTTAAATTTCAAATAAAAGATAGGATAAGATAAGCCTATCCATATCTCAATCATAACCAACAAAATCCTAATTTAAATTTCAAATAAAAGATAAATCCTAAATTTATTTTTCAAATTTATTTGCTGCTCCGAAATTTGTGCTGCTCCGAGATTCGTGCAGGATGATGTCCCCATCAAGTGGTTCTTTGTATTCTACTAGGTCTAAAATATTGAAGGTTGTACTAATACCCATATCAGGTGGAAGTTCCAAAACATATGCATTAGGCCCTATTTTCTTTAAGATCTTAAAAGGTCCCGCTCCGCGGGCATGCAGCTTCTTTATGGTTCTAGGAAAAAACCATTCAGGGTTGAGCCTAATCATCGCATAATCCCCTTCACATAATTCTTTAGCCCTCTTATGTGAGTCAGCTAAGTGTTTATAAGTTTCATTGCTCAGGTTGATCTTATTACTGATTTCTTTATGCATATTTGTGACATGCTGTGCAAAACACTCAGCAGACTCAGAAACTTACACAAGCACTTACGAAATGCAGACTGAACCAGGCATCTTTATTAAGAGGAATTTTATTGGACTCTCTAGGACCTAAACCTAACAGATTAATGACTCTCTAGATTTGACCCTGGTCTGGTATGTACATGAGAATTTACCATGGGTTCCTAGCAAATGCCATAAGGTTTTCCAAAAGTAGGTAGCAAAAGGAATAGGCTTTAAAGGCTCATGCAACCTAGTAATCTCATCAAAATGAAACTTAATGGCTCTAAAATTATGATAAGACTCAGGGAAAGGCAGGAAATAGGAATCCGAGACTTGGGATAATTTAGGAGAATCTTGAAATAGACCTTGGTTACTCATGATGACCTTAAGATTAGAATTTTGATCTACAGGCGAGATGCTTCTAGGTAGTTGAAGGTCATCAGGAAAGTCTTCTAGAATAATGATTGGGTTCTTCTCAGGTACCTGAAGGAGTTCTTGTGTCGAAGCTAAAGTATTGGATTCTTCCTGAGGGCATTGTCTTACGGGAACCAAGTCCTCACTAAATTTTGGTTGTTCTGATGTTTCAGGTCTAGGCTCAATAATCTTTTCTTTACCAAAGGTTTCCTCAGGTAAGGTATTAAAGTTATTCTCTTCACAGTCTTCCCCTTCATATTCATCTATTAAACTTATGTTAGTCTCATACACATATTTACTAGGTTCAGACTTGCCTTCTTCCTTCCCTAGCCCTTCTGTTTGAGGATACCCTAAGTCTTGAGTATTCATGAACTCAACTTGTACTTCAGGGTTCTTACTCCTATCATTCATATGAGCTAATGGGAAAGTAGGAGTTGGTTGGTCTAAGGAAAATTGGTTAGCCAGCATTTGGTTCAATTGGGCCATTAGATCATTTAGGCCTTTCAGCATGGTTTCAAGATTCGGGTCCATGGCTACACTAGACTGGGCTTGGATTGGTGAATATGGTGTCCCTGCTCTAGTTGTCATGTATGCAAATGGACTCAAGCTCGAGCTAAGGTTTCCTAGACCTAGAGCACAAATTAGAAGTCTAATTAAGTGAACCAACTAGCTAGTAGTACTTATGGGACTTAGCCAGGTAGGTGGAGGGGAGTGTAGGTCCCTGATTGCCAACCTTAGACACCAATCTGAGATTGGCCAGGTAGGCGAACCAAATCACAAGCCCTGATGCACCAATCCTAGACACCAAGCCAGTAAGCACACACCAATTAGCTGACACAGTTAACTTGACCCTAACCTGAACCCAATTTGTTGGTGTCCCTAACCCACTAGGGCAATTAACGTTCTACTCAATTTTAATTAATGGGCTGGGATCGATATGCTGGTTGGTGATTTTTGGGCTAGGGACAGGTGATGAAACCCTGACCCTATGTCAAATTGATGCCCTTAATTTGATTTCTCATGAGATGAATGAAATGCAAAGGTGCTGCAGAAGTGTGTTGCAATTTGAAAGTGGTGTGGAAAACGTGATGAAAAAAATATCCAAAAATTCTGAAAAATTCACAAAGGATTCCTAACTTATATGTTTCAATGTAGATGAAAGGAGTTTTAAAACTAAAATCTATACTAATCTAAGCAGATCCTACAAATGAAGATAAATAAAAAGGACAGAACATAACCCTAATGACAGTGTCGAACTGCAGAAATTTTTATTTTTTTTATAATTTTTTTCTGATGATGAAATTTAATATGGTGATAACTGACTTAAAAAGGAACAAGAAAAAAAATATTTTAATAAAAAATTAGTGACTTGCCTTTGAAGTTGCAGGCGGATTACAGTCAGCCTACAGAAAATACAGCAAGCAGAAAAACAGAACGAGACCAATGCAAAATTCACAAATAAAATCTAAAAAATCCTTTGGCTTTCTTTTTCACGGGTCAATCACAATGGCACCCCGACACGCCTTAGGAGATCCCCGTGGAATGGGAAGAGAGGGTGTTTAAACCCTACTTTCTCCTAAGACCGGACGGCCTGGTAATGCCCCCGATCCAAGTACTTCAAGGACTTAATGCTATGCAATCAGGAACTTATTCTACCATGCTCTGATACCAAGATGATGCGGCAAGCATATGATTAGTGATTTGATTCGTGTTTGTAGAGCAATGAAACCTAATTAGACTAGCATTGTACTCATCATAATAAGTCTTAAGGATTACATGAAAAGGGACTACTACATGATTAGACACAATCCTAAAACTAAGAAGGAAGAAGATCTAGACAATAGGGGCTAATGATTGAGGACTTGCCTTGTTGATCTTTCCAACCTTCTAATGATTTCAAACCTTGAAACTACCGATGCTCTGGACTGGAGAACTCGGATAACAGAGATCAGAACGCTGGGCTTGGGCTTCAGCTTGTTGGTTCATTGTCAAGGGGAACCTTGTTCACAACTCAAAGACTTCGAAGGACCCTGCAATGAAGATCAAAAGTTAAGGAAGAAGAAAGCAGGCATATGGAAGGGATGGAATAATTTATGAGCAAGGAAGGAAGTCTGAGATGGTTTGGTCGGCTCCAATGTATCCTTCTTGAACTTGGCGTTGGATGGCTTGGAGAAGAAAGTAGATTCGAGTGGGGGGAAAGGGGGCTTAGGAACAATCACTCAAAGAAATAATATAAGACTACAACTTCAACTTCAACTTCATTTTTTTCATTCATCTCATCAAAAATCAATCTCTTTTACAATAGGCATCCAAGGCTTTTAATAGCCTCACAAAGCTAGCTTTTGAAATTTAAAAACTCCCCAAATCGAGGAGGATTACAAGGGGGGTTGGAGGATTTGGTGGAGAGTTTGGAGGGATGTGGGGGGGTTGGAGGATTTGGTGGAGGACTTGGAGGGATGTGGCCAACCTCCTTGAATTTGAATCTCCCTTGTTGGCGCCCAAAGGGTGATGAGGTGGCTGGTGAAGTGGCACCTGATGACGTGGCATGGTGTGGTGGTCTTCTACTTGGATAAGAATGACATGTGGCACCCAGTGGTCCTAGTTGATGGTCCTTTTCTCTTGTTTGGTTGATGTGTCTTCTCTTCTTCATGTGGTCAAATTATGGGGTCTAGAATTTGAGTCTTGTTGCTGGCTTTCATGGCTTTAAGACTTGATTAGACTTAACTCAACTGAATTAGACTTAACTCAACTGAACTGACTTGACTGACCTAGATTTTAAAACTTGAAATAAACTTACAGGAAATGAAATTTTAAAAATAATTACAGGACTCAATAAACACTCTTGATTTGAAACTCAAAATTAATTACAGGACTCTTGAAAAGGAAATGACTCTTGAAAATAAAATATTTTTGAACTAAAGGATACAAGGTAACCTAATTATCTTCGATCCAAATTTGGATAAGGCTAACCTTGTTGGAGTGAAGTTTCTTTCGGCTTCTGGTGTCCACACCATTTTGTCATTGGATTCTTCCATTTCAAATACTTGGGTGTTGGATACCGCCTGTGGTCATAACATCTACAAATCATTGCAGGGACTTCAGGGGCTTAAAGTATTGAAGGAAGGTAACTTTGAGCTCTACGGTGCTGGAGGGGACCCCATCCAAGCAGAAGCTGTAGGGACTTATATTTTGAAGTTACCTTCAGGGAAGATCTTGGAGCTAAGGAATTGTTACTATATGCCAAAAATCATTAGAAATATCATATCTGTACCCTTGTTACTTAAACAAGGATATACTATGAATGTAATGAGCAGTGGCTGCTCAATTTCTTTATCTAATGAAATTATATGTTATGGCATATTCTGCAATGGTCTATTAACTCTTTCCACTAATGACAATATTTTTCATGTTTCTAACAAACGGAAAAGAGATGATGTAAACAATACCTTACTTTGGCATTGTCGACTTGGACATATTAGTGAGACTAGGATTAACAAGTTATACAAAGAAAATTTCTTTGATCCTTATGACTATGAGTCATTAGGAACTTGTGAATCATGTCTCATGGGTAAGATGACCAAGACTCCATTTAGTGGACATGGAGAAAGGACAAAAGAGTTATTGGGACTCATACACACAGATGTATGTGGGCCTATGACAACTCAAGCCTATGGTGGATACTCATACTTCATCACATTTACTGATGATTTTTCAAGGTATGGATTTGTGTATCTAATGAAACATAAGTCCGAGGCTTTTGAAAAATTTTTAGAGTATCAAAGTATGGTAGAGAAACAGACAGGAAAAAGTATAAAGATCCTCCGATCAGATAGAGGAGGTGAGTACTTATCCACTGAGTTTCTTGATCACCTTAAAGATAAGGGGATCATCTCTGAATGGACTCCTCCTTACACACCACAATTAAATGGTGTTGCTGAAAGGAGGAATCGTACTTTATTGGATATGGTACGGTCCATGATGTGCTTCACGGAGTTATCTTTTTCTTTCTGGGGATATGCTTTGGAAACAGCAACTTATATCTTGAATAGAGTACCATCTAAAACTGTCTCTAGTACTCCATATGAATTATGGAGAGGTAAGAAGCCCAATCTTAAGTATATTAAGATATGGGGATGTCCAGCCTATGTAAAAAAAAATTTTGGACATAAACTAGATGCTAGAGCAGACAAATGTCTATTTATGGGATATCCTAGAGATAGTATAGGATATCTGTTCTACCACCCTACTGAACAAAAGGTTTTGGTCAGTAGGCATGCCACTTTTTTGGAAAAAGAATTCATCCTACAAAAGGGCACTGGTAGAAATATCGAACTTAATGAAATTCAACAAATAGACACTTCTCAGTCAAGTAACAACATAGTTAATATAGAACCTGAACACACTCCTATCCGTAGGTCTGATAGGGTGCGACAGGCACCTGAGAGGTATGGGTTCATAATTGAAAATAATGAAGCCCAAATCATTCAAAATGATGAGCCTCTAACCTATACGGAAGCAGTCATGAGTAGAGACTCAGACAGATGGCTGGAAGCCATGAGATCCGAGATGGACTCCATGTATGTCAACCAAGTATGGTCTTTGGTTGATGCACCAGAGGGTATTAACCCTATTGGGTGTAAATGGGTCTATAAAAAGAAGATTGGGGCAAATGGCCAAGTTGAAACTTATAAAGCCAGATTGGTGGCTAAGGGTTTCAGACAAAAATAGGGAATAGATTATGATGAAACATTTTCCCTGTTGCCATGCTCAAATCTATTCGGATTATGCTTGCTATAGCAGCATATCATGATTATGAGATCTGGCAAATGGATGTAAAAACTGCATTCCTCAATGGTTTCCTTGAGGAAGAGGTTTATATGTCACAGCCAGAAGGTTTTGTCTTGGAGACTAAACCTAATCAGGTATGTAGGCTAAAGAAATCCATTTATGGATTAAAGCAAGCATCCAGGAGTTGGAACATCCGATTTGATAAAACAGTCAAAGAATTTGATTTTTTCAAAAATGAGGATGAACCTTGTGTGTACAAGAAGACTAGTGGGAGTGCCATAGTTTTCTTAGTTCTATATGTTGATGATATACTTCTTATTGGGAATGATATCCCAATGTTACAATCAGTCAAAGTGTGGTTATCGAAACAGTTTTCCATGAAAGACTTGGGAGAAGCATCCTATATACTGGGTATAAAGATCTATAGAGAAAGATCAAGAAGGATGCTAGGCTTATCCCAGTCTAGGTACATTGACCAGGTGCTAAAGAGATTTAGCATGGAGGAAAGTAAAAGAGGTTACTTACCTATTGGTCATGGCATACGTTTTTCTAAGAGGATGTCTCCTAAGACACCTGAAGAAAGAAATAGAATGAGTTCTATACCTTATGCTTCGGCTATAGGGTCGATTATGTATGCTATGTTATGTACCAGGCCTGATGTAGCATATGCCTTGGGTGTAGCCAGTAGATTTCAGGCTGATCCAGGAGAGGATCACTGGAAGGCTGTGAAAAATATTCTTAAGTACCTGAGAAGGACTAGGGATATTTTTCTTATATATGGAGGGTCTGATCTTAAACTAGAAGCCTATTCAGACTCTAGTTTTCAATCAGACCCAGATGATAGTAAATCCATTTCAGGGTATGTCTTTACCTTGAATGGTGGAGCAGTAAGTTGGAAGAGCACTAAACAGCAGACTGTAGCTGACTCAACTACCGAGGCAGAGTACATAGCTGTCAGTGAAGCCACCAAGGAAGTTGTCTGGATGAAGAAATTCATCACAGAGTTGGGAGTAGTTCCTGAGATTGAGAGCCCGGTGCCACTCTATTGTGATAACACTGGAGCAGTTGCTCAAGCTAAGGAACCGAGAGCCCATCACAAGTCCAAGCACATTCTGAGACGCTTCCATCTTGTCCGAGAGATAATCGAGAGACAAGAAGTCTGCATCAATAGAGTGGATACAAAGAACAACATAGCAGACCTGTTCACTAAGGCTCTACCACAGCGAGAGTTTGATCGCCACCTCGATTGTATGGGGTTAAAGAATAAGAGCGATTGGCTTTAGTGCAAGTGGGAGATTGAAAGGATTATGCCCTATAAGCCAATATTTGTATCTCCCAGACCATTGTAAATTGACAAGTTAATAAAGGCAATATTTTTTCATCATTCGCTGTGTCATTATATGATGAACCCCATAGATTAGGGCTATGGTCCTAGGGCTATGATGAGATCATACCAGTGAGATCTAAGGCCTTAAAACCCTAATCTAGAATATTCCTAGTCATAGGAACCCTGAGTTGCGGATCAGGGTTTCCGGTTAGACTGGCACATCCTATGTATGCTGAAAAGGGTGACTGCTCTCACAGTCACTTGTGTGGGACACTAATACAAGGATGTGGGTGCTCATTAGCGAATGAGTTCACTGAATAGATCCAGTTTGAGAACATCTAATGGAGCCTTAGCTGCATGTCAATAGATGTTTCTCATAGTGGGAGTTGTACAAGTAGTCCTATGACCTGAGACTGCCATAATACCTTATGTACATGAACCCATGCTTTGGTTCAATCTCAATCATGACACTGGGTCATGCACGAGGTTGATGCTGGGTATGGTGAATTGTATATGAAGGTAATGAGTAGGTCAACAAGGAATTGATCACTCCTAGTAGGAGGAGATTGCATCCAGCCAAATTAGGTCAGATGATGATTCAGGAAATCTTTGATCAAAGTACAGATATTAGAAATGATTTCTAATATCGAATTAATTGAATCATTAGTGTATGATTGAGCTGGGAATGAGTATAAGCTGGTTTTGACATGTTTCCATATCCATAGTTATATTCGGGATGCAAGATGATTAAAGGATCGAATTGTACGGGAACTTTCCACTGAAGGGTAGTTTTGGAATTTCACCAGAATTTCCATATCTTCCGGGTAGACATGACACGTTGCTAGACGTCAATCTTGTCTTGTGGGTTGATCAAATTAAATGGTTTAATTGGATCACTAATTAGGAGGAGTCCTAATTGACTAACTCGAGTTAGCTCGATTTGACCTAAATCGATTAGAATGAGTTCTGATCAAATTAGGTCAACTTGCACTCGGACCCACTGCTGGCTAGGTATGGAACCCAATGGGTCACACACTTAGGACAGATAATCAAGGATTTAATTTGGAATTAAATCTCGTTTGCAGATGAACACACTAGCATGTGTTGCAAACCATGGCTTCTACTTGAATCGGATTCGAGTTAGGGTTCCGATTTGGTCTTTTTTAGATCCAAATTCATTCCGGTTTGAATCTAATTGAAGATTCAAGACATTGGGCTAATAGTAGGCTAGCAATTGGGCTAACCTAAGAGGCTAAACCCCTTTCCCACATCGCCTAAGCCCCTTCCCCTCTCTTCCCACGCGCGCGCGCAAGGAGAAGAGTCCACGCACGCATGGACTCTCTCCAAGGGGCATTTTTGCGTGAGAAAAGAAAAGGGGATCGGCATTTTGGCTGAAGGGGCGTGGAAGAGAGTCCACCTAGGCGTGGACTCTTCAAAAAATGGGATTACCGTGAAAAAAAAAAAAAAAAACACCGAAGGGGCGCGACTCTTCTCTTCTGCGCGCGCCCTTCTGTGTTTTTTCGTGACTCTTTCTTGCATCTTCCCATCCCAAAGGCCGTGAGATTAATTCAAGGGCCGTGAGATGAAGGGAAAGGATGTGAGAAGGGAGAGAGGGGCGTGAGAGGGTGATTACAGATGGGTAGGCACCTCTCTGTCGCCTATTTAAGGAGAAGACTTCACCATAAAAAAAAAAAAAGAAAAAGAAAAACTATTCCAGATTTTCTACAGCGAAGCCTTGCTTCTATTTTCCCTCTCCCTCTCCAGAAGATTGTTTCCCCCTCCTCTCTTTCCTCTTTGATTCCTTTACAGAGCCTTGGCTCTGTCGAATCTCAGAACAGAAGGAGAGTCAGAGAGAAACTCTCCGACGGTAAAGGAAGAAGGCGCCTCTCCTTTCTTTCTTACATTAAGACAATCTTGTCTTAATTTTCTTCTCCCTCCAAGACAAGCCTTGTCTCATTTTAGGACAAGGGCTTATTCTTAAGACAAGAGTGTCTTAAGGGGCCAAAGTTGCTAGAAGACAAGGAGAAGGGTAAGAGAGAAGGTTTAGTCCCAGTTTGGCTAGAGGAGTCCTAGCCAATAGCCCATATATCAAGTTCTTGGGGTAGAACTTGATTAGAAGGAACCCAATTAAGGAGTCAGTGTCTTGATCATCTGCCCGTGTGGATCACCATCGGAGGGCGGATAAGTGGACGCCTGGTGTGTTCAAGAGGCTACTCAATTTGGAGTTCATTTCTGCATCAGACTGGTAATAGCAATCTGAGGTTAGTATTTAAACAATGTTTAAATTTGGACATGCATGTAGTCATAGTTTTTAATTGCTAATAAGGAGATTTGGGATTAGGGTTCGGACCTGGTTTCATAAATTTTTGAAATCCACGCTTCCGCACTGGTTAACTAACCCAACATAGTCCACCCATCTCTACTCCACCACCAAACCCTAATTTTCCATCTTCATCCCACGGCCCCTCTCTTCCACATCGAAGCCGGTCACCAGCATCCAGGTTCAGATCAACTGTTTCAACTACAGAGCCAGTTTAAAGGAGAGTCAGATCAGTATCAAGATCTCCAGAACTTCTACATCCAACAATCTTCATTTAGTCCTCAGGTCAGTGTCTTTCTTTGAGTTTCTGGTTCTTTTTTCTTGTTCTTCTTCTTCCAGATCCTGAGTTCGAGAAGAAGGCCAACCTTGCCATAGGACTACAATCCGAGGATCCATTGTGAAGATACCCCGTCTCCAAGGATCCTACAATCTGCTCGAGAGTGTCCTTCAATTGAAGCAACGAGAGATATCACAGTCAGGTATAAAACCTTCTCTTCTCTCTTCGTCTGTTTCTTGAAAGAGGAGTAAACCCTAGGTCTGGGGGTTTCTAAATCCCCAGCGATCCTACTTCTGAGTTACTCTGATAATCCACTCCTTTTAATTGTGCTTTCTGTCATTTCTTAGTTTCTTTCAACATTAGTTTAACTTTCCTTTTAGTCAAAGCCGACTTTCTGAAATAAAAAAAAAAAAAAAGACTTAATCTTAAACTTACTTCCGCATACGTTTCTTTGTTCTTCGTGCT
Source organism: Areca catechu (assembly GCA_021397845.1). NCBI lineage: Eukaryota > Viridiplantae > Streptophyta > Magnoliopsida > Arecales > Arecaceae > Areca > Areca catechu. The sequence goes on from CM038044.1 coordinate 49,907,381, forward strand.
GCATCATTTTTTGTATCAGAGCCCTGTCTAGGGTTTCTGTTTTGATTGCTTGTTTGAGTCTCTCTCTTTTTACTTTGTCTGCTCGAAGTAGACTCCCCAGGACGTCCGGTCCTAGGAACGAAGCGAGGTGCAAACCTCCTCTTCCCATTCCACGGGGTGTTCCTAGGGCGTGTAGGGGATCCGTTGGGTTACAACTTCGTAGTAGGAATTGTAAACGGGGAAGTACTATATTTTCAACCCGTAATTGCCCTGTTGTAGGAATTATTTCTCACTGCAGGTAACTCCAAATTTGGTGATTTTTATTTTGCTGAAACCAGTATAATTGAAGCTATTTTGGATAATTTTCCTGTGATTTATTGGTTTCCATGAGATTTCTGAGAATTAAATTACTGCAACTCTATTTTTGTATTTCTGTAATTCAATTATTTTTGAGTGTTCATCACTTAATTCATCTTAAGGGCATTTGAGCATCTAAGATAAGGGGAGGAGTTGATAACCTCTCCTTAGCACAAAACCACCACCCACTCATTCGAACCTAAGCCTTTAATCTTAAAATTAATTAGACCTAATTTGTCCTAGTGGGCTAGGGACATCAACAAGTCAGGTCAAGGCTAATGTTGAGTCAGTTTGTCTAGTTACTCTGTGTGTGCTTTGTACTCAGTGTCTAGAATGGTGGTTCAGAGATTCTATCCCGAAGGGCTTGTGTGCTGGTCCGCCTACCTGGCCAATCTCTGATTGGTGTCTAGGATTGGCAATTAGGGACCTAACACTCCCCTTACACCTGCCTGGCTGAGTCCCGAGTTACTACAGGCTAGCTTGCCACTCTGATTGGGCATCTAGTTTGGGCTCTAGGTCTAGTTAGCCCGTAGTCATTTCAGTTGAGTCTCATTTGGTGTGCTTGCTTGCATCATCATGTCCACCCGGAACGAAGTACCCTACCAACCTGGTCAAACCCAACCTGATTTAGAGGCCATGATTAGAACTCTTACTGAAAGTATGACCAAATTGAGTCAGGATATGAATGAGGGTTTTGCCCAGTTTAGAGACCGAGCCCAGGGACTTGAGAAATGTAGACATCAAAATTGGATTCCTGATCCAAAATTTAATAGGCCCCAACCTCACCCATGCCAGGAGCCTAGGAGGACCTTATACCGTGATCCCGAGCATAACCCTAGGAGCCTATATCCATACTTGGTTGACTCAGAAAAGGGACCTGTTAGGAACACCGAACCTTATGCACCCACTTTTGATGGAAGACAAGAGACATATATTAAGTGGGAAGAACAAATGGATCGGTATTTTGAGTGCACTAACATATCGAAATTAGGACAAATTAGGTTGGCCAAAACCAAGTTCACCAAACATGCTAGGTCGCATTGGTATGCTATTGAGCATGAGTGTTATCAAAGAAAAGAGGAAATATATACTTGGAGAGATATGAGAAGTAAGTTGAGAGATAGGTACCTAGGTAGATCCTATGAGAAAAGACTTTTAGACCAATGGTACCAATTGCGACAAGGTAATAGGCCTGTGTCTAAATATATCGAGGACTTCCAGTGGTATGACATGAAATGCAATACCATTGAGACCGAAGCTCAGATCACATCGAGGTTTAGGGTTGGGTTACACCCAGACATTTATATGAAGCTATGCCTTGAAAAGACCAATAAGTTAGACCGAGCCTACCAAGAAGCCCAAGACTATGAGTGGTCTTTAAGATATAACCAATCAAGTACTTTGGACTTAAAGCCAACCTCTACCAACTTGAGTCAAGTTCTGATTGATCTAACACCCGTAGTGAACCAGACTTTTGTTTGTCAATTCCCAATTGTGTCACCTCTTGACCAGAAGGATAACACTGAGAAGGAGTTAGGCATGGCCATCCCAAAATTAGTTGACCTGACCAGAGCCGTACTTAAAGAGGAATCAAAGGAGAATAGATTAGAACATTTCAGTGAGATTGAGGAAGAAATATATGAGCCTGACATAAGTTTGATAGATGAATATGAAGAAGAAGAATTTGAGGATATCTCTCCCAATAATTCAATTAACCAACTCCTACCTAATGGGGTTATTGAGGGGACCCCTGCCACTCAAGGAATTCAGGAGCTAACCCTAAGAGAAGACCCTTTTGAGGAAGTTCAGGAAGAGGAAATTACACCAAATGAAAGTTTAAGTGAGAATACCCCTGAACTCATTGAGGAATCCAAAGAAGACACCCCTGAGTCAAATCTGGTAGAGAAGTGTGGAGAAGGAAGGGGTTCACAAGAATTGCCCATTGAGAAGGTCCAAGAACAAGAAAAAGACAGTAGCTTAGAGGACTTTTTAGATAAACATTCCAAAGACCTTCCTGATAACCTTCCACCTTCTAGGAGCACCCAGCCTACCCTAGAACTTGCACTTGTAGACCCTCCTAGAGCAAATCATGAGGTTTGGATGAGTGCACCTATAGAACAATGTCCTCATTTTAAGGTCATCCTGAATAACCAAGGTTTGTTTCTTGTTTCTGATAAGCCACCTCAAAACTCTGATTCTTATTTCCTACCCTTCCCTGAATCTTCTCATGTTTCTAGAGCTATGGGATTATACTTTACTGAGATCTCTAGGTTGCAAGACTCCTTAGAACCTATTAGGTTTGCCACCTACTTCTGGAAGACCTTATGGCACCTACTAGGCATCCATAATAAGTTTTCATGCTCTGCATGCCCTCCTCCGACCCAAGGTCAAACCTAGAGAGCCTTAGTTTGTTAGGTTTAGACCTAGGGTTCCTTTGGAATAAAGTCTATTCTTTAGGAATGCGTCGTCAGTCTAGTTTAGTTTTTCTTGACCCTTTACTAGGCTTTGGCTCTGATTTTGGTTTGATTAAGAGCACCAGGAATTGGGATTTGTATTTTGTCCAGGACTAAATTTGCATATAATGTTTTGATCAATAGGTCTATAGGCTAGAGTCCCTTTGAAATTGTTCATGGATACAAGCCTCACACACCACTTGATCTGATTTCACTATTAGTCCACACACACAAGATCTCTTGATGCACTTGCATAGCATGTAAAGGACTTGCATAAAGAAATTCATGCCAAAATAAATTTAAGTAATGAAACTTATAAGAAGTTGGCTGATTCTCAAAGGCGAGTCAAAACTTTTGTTGAGGGAGACTATGTAATGATTAGGTTAAGGCCTGAACGGTTTCCTCCTGGAACTGTTAGAAAGTTACATGCTAGAGGAGCTAGACCATTTAGAGTGGTGAAGAGAGTAGGGTCCAATGCCTATGTGCTCGAGTTGCCTTCAGAACTAGGCATTAGCTCCACTTTCAACATTACAGACCTAGTAGAGTATAGAGAGCCAACTGTGATTCCCAGTGAGCCTTTTTGAGCCTAATCCTACTCTTGAGAGTGAACCCAACCCTGTGTGTCCACCAACAAACTGGCCTGTGAGGAAAGAGCAGATTGAAAAGATCTTGGATGAACAGGTTATCTCTACTCGTAATCGAGGATACCAAAGATACCTGATCCGCTGGCAAGGAAGGCCAGATTCTGATAACTCTTGGATCTCCCGAGAAGAATTACAAGAATTGGACCCAGACCTCTTGGAGAGATACCAGAGCCAGCTTGATCCATACTCGACAGGGTCGAGTTCCTCCCACCCCGGGAGAATTGGTGCAGGCACCAGACTCAGAAGAAGACTTCAGGGCTCCATCTGGATCTCTGATTGACATTGCCCGAAGAATTAGGGTTTTCTGGTTTTGTAATAAGGGTTGACTTGGTCAACTCAATTTTAGTTTGAGTCTGTATTTCCCTGCAATTTAAATTTTGTTGAGTCATGTTGACTCAATACAAGTCCTAGTAGTGGTCTAGGTCTTCTCCAAGGTGCCACATTTTCTCCCAGGACCAAGCAAGTGGGTGCCACACTCCCAGCCACACGCCAGAGTCCAGGAGGTGCCACATCTCCATCCAGTGTGCCTTGGTCCCCACACCACAAGAAAGCAGGTCCCTTCTTTCATGCGCCACTTAGGGGAGAAATCCATCAAGATACCTCAATCCAAGGAGGAGCCAACTTCTTTCCAGATAAACCCAAGCCAGGATGGCAAGAATTTTTCTTGAAGAGAGGATCAAGGAGGTGCCCTACAATGTTCCATAAAAACCCAAGTTATAAAAGGGAAGAGAGCATGTCTTGGGGAGAAAATCAAGGAGGCACCCAAAAGTTTCCTAAAGTGCCAAAGCCATGAAAGGAAGAAGCCTAAACTTGTGGAGCAAGACTAGGAGGTGTCCAAAAGAGCCAAACCATGAAGGGAAAATCCTTGATTCATGGAGAGATACTAGGAGACACCCCCATAACCTGCCATTTGGAGCTGATTTTCAAGTTTTCTTGGAGTTTTTGGGCTGCCCACTCATGAAAGGAGTCTTGGGAAGAGAATTTGATGCCTAAAGTGTGGGTTAGTCCTATTAGTCCCACATGGGAAGTGTATGAAATTTTATTTCTTTGTTATGTCTATATATTCAACTCTATGTAACTCTTGAAAAAATCAGAGGAATGAAATCAATTTCTTTGTGAGCAACTTTGTGTTTCTCTCTTCCGCACTTGTATTCAAGTGTTGAGCTCCGTGAGAGAGTAAATCCGGGTTCCCTAGGAACCTTGAGGAGGTGTGAGATCTCCAACCCCAAAACCCTAGCTTAGTCCACCCATCTCTACTCCACCACCACCAAACCCTAATTTTCCATCTTCATCCCACGGCCCCTCTCTTCCACATCGAAGCCGGTCACCAGCATCCAGGTTCAGATCAACTGTTTCAACTACAGAGCCAGTTCAAAGGAGAGTCAGATCAGTATCAAGATCTCCAGAACTTCTACATCCAACAATCTTCATTTAGTCCTCAGGTCAGTGTCTTTCTATGAGTTTCTGGTTCTTTTTTTTTGTTCTTCTTCTTCCAGATCCTGAGTTCGAGAAGAAGGCCAACCTTGCCATAGGACTACAATCCGAGGATCCATTGCGAAGATACCCCGTCTCCAAGGATCCTACAATCTGCTCGAGAGTGTCCTTCAATTGAAGCAACGAGAGATATCACAGTCAGGTATAAAACCTTCTCTTCTCTCTTCGTCTGTTTCTTGAAAGAGGAGTAAACCCTAGGTCTGGGGGTTTCTCAATCCCCAGCGATCCTACTTCTGAGTTACTCTGATAATCCACTCCTTTTAATTGTACTTTCTGTCATTTCTTAGTTTCTTTCAACATTAGTTTAACTTTCCTTTGAGTTAAAGCTGACTTTCTGAAACAAAAAAAAAAAAGACTTAATCTTAAACTTACTTCCGCATACGTTTCTTTGTTCTTCGTGTTGCATCAGATGGCCCCGGCCGAACCATCGCGTCGCCGATCGCCTCGCCTCCCCGCGTCGCGGGGGTGGTGGGCGGAACAGAACCCCGGAGGGCGCCAAGGAACAGGAGAGCGAGAGCGGGGCGCCGCCTCCACCCGCCCGTCTCGCACCGGGTCCGGGAGAGAGGAGCGCGTCGCCACCGTCGATGACAGCCTTGCACGGTATGACTCTCGGCAACGGATATCTTGGCTCTCGCATCGATGAAGAACGTAGCGAAATGCGATACCTGGTGTGAATTGCGGAATCCCGTGAACCATCGAGTCTTTGAACGTAAGTTGCGCCCGAGGCCACCCGGTCAAGGGCATGTCTACCTGGGCGTCACGCCGAACAGCGACGCTGCGCTCCCCCCGGGGCCGCGACGGGCTCCGGGGCGGCTGGATGCGGAGACTGGTCCCCCGCGCCCCCCCCAGCGCGGCGGGCCGAAGACCGGGCCGCCAGCGTGGCCGGACATGGTGGATGGTGGATGCGCGCCCGCGATCCTGCCACCGTGCCGTGGACCCGATAGGTGCGCGCTCGCCCCCACCGCGCAACGCCCCCCCCGCGGTCGGGGCGGTGACGTCAGATCGCGACCCCAGGTCAGGCGGGGCCACCCGCCGAGCTTAAGCATATCAATAAGCGGAGGAGAAGAAACTTACGAGGATTCCCCTAGTAACGGCGAGCGAACCGGGACCAGCCCATCTTGAGAATCGGGGGGCCGCGCCCCTTGAATTGTAGTCTGGAGAAGCGTCCTCAGCGACGGACCGGGCCCGAGTCCCCTAGAAAGGGGCGCCCGGGAGGGTGAGAGCCCCGTCCGGCCCGGACCCTGCCGCACCACGAGGCGCTGTCGACGAGTCGGGTTGTTTGGGAATGCAGCCCCAATCGGGCGGTAAATTCCGTCCAAGGCTAAATACGGGCGAGAGACCGATAGCGAACAAGTACCTCGAGGGAAAGATGAAAAGGACTTTGAAAAGAGAGTCAAAGAGTGCTTGAAATTGCCGGGAGGGAAGCGGATGGGGGCCGGCGATGCACCCCGGTCGGATGCGGAACGGCGATGAGCCGGTCCGCCGCTCAGCTCGGGGCGCGGACCGTTGCGGGCCGCGCCGGCGGCCGAAGCCCGGGCGGTCGAACCCGCCCGCGGAGACGCCGTCGGTGCGGCCGGGGATCCGGCGCGCGCCATCCCAGCGTGCCCCCCGGGGCACCGACGCACCCCAGGCAACGGGCCGCGGGCTCCCCATCCGACCCGTCTTGAAACACGGACCAAGGAGTCTGACATGCGTGCGAGTCGACGGGCGCGCGAAACCCGGAAGGCGCAAGGAAGCTGACGGGCGGGAGCCCCCACCCTCCGTGGAAGGGGCGCACCGCCGGCCGACCCCGATCTTCTGTGAAGGGTTCGAGTTGGAGCATGCCTGTCGAGACCCGAAAGATGGTGAACTATGCCTGAGCGAGGCGAAGCCAGAGGAAACTCTGGTGGAGGCCCGAAGCGATACTGACGTGCAAATCGTTCGTCTGACTTGGGTATAGGGGCGAAAGACTAATCGAACCATCTAGTAGCTGGTTCCCTCCAAAGTTTCCCTCAGGATAGCTAGAGCTCGCGGGCGAGTTCTATCGGTTAAAGCCAATGATTAGAGGCATCGGGGGCGCAACGCCCTCGACCTATTCTCAAACTTTAAATAGTGGTGCGGGCACTAGACTCAGAAGAAGACTTCAGAGCTCCATCTGGATCTCTGATTAACCTTGCCCGAAGAATTAGGGTTTTTTGGTTTTTAATAAGAGTTGACTAGATCAACTTAATTTAGCTTGAGTCTACATTACCTGCATTTTATTTTGTTGAGTCATGTTGACTCAGTAGTGGACTAGGATTTCAAAATGGGATGTTACACTTTCTTCCAAGACCAGGCAAGTGGACACCACACTCCCAGCCACACTCCCAGTCCAGGGGGCGCCATATCCACATCCAGCAGCTTTTGGTCCCCACTCCACAGATGGCAACCTCCTTCTCTCATGCGCCAGATAAGGAGAAGTCCACCAAGAGACCACCAATCAAGGGGGCGGCCAAGACTTTCCCAAGAATTCCAAAACAAAGAAGGGAAGAAATTCTCTTGGAAGAGAACTTCAAGGGGGCGCCCACTACCTGCCAAAAACAATCAAAACAAAGATGGGAAGGACCTTGACTTAGGGAGGAAGAAAAGGAGGAGTCCAAAAGAGTTGATCCAGGGAAGGAAGAAAATTTTTCTTGAAAATCCAAGCAAGGTGGCGCCATCTACCTGCCATTTATAACCCAAATCCTATTTTTTTGGTATTTTGGCCGACCATATGTAAGGGATTTGCCCTAATTTGGAGATCCCCTCCTTTAGTCCCACATGGGAAGATGTGAAACCCTCCTCCCTTGTAATGCCTTATAAATTAAACCCCTCTTGTAAGTTTACAACAATCAGATGAATGAAAGAAATTTTTCTTGAGCAAACTTGTGTTTTCTCTTGTCCGCACTTGCTTCCAGGTGTTGAGCTCCATGAGGGAGTAAATCTAGGTTCCCCTGGAACCTTGAGGAGGTGAGAGATCTCCAAAACCCTAAACCCTAGGTTAGCAACTCAATTCCCAAACCCTAGCCGCCATCACCCTTCTCTTTCCACCAAGCCCTAGTCTTTTCCTCTTCTCACGGCCACCTTCGCCAAGTCCTGGCCGACCACCAGCATCCGACTCCAGTCCAGATACTGCAGATCTATAGCAATTCTAAGAGGAAGTCAGATCGGCCTCCAGGAGAATTCGATTTCAGCAACTTCAGCTTTCAAGTTCTTCAACCTGGTAAGATCTTTTCTTGAGTTTCTGAATTCCATCATTTGTTCCTCTTCTTTTCCAGATCTTGAGTCCAGGAGAAGCGACCAAACCACGAGACCAGTATTGGAGGATCCATTGCGAAGATAGCCGACTCTGAGGATCCCACAATCTGCTCGAGAGAGTTCTTCCACCAGAATCCTGAGAAGATCACTGTCTGGTGAGTAAACCGTCCCTCCTCTCTATTTCTGTTCTGTTGAAAGTTCAGAGCGAAACCCTAGGTCTGGGAGTTTCTCAACCCCCAGCGATCCGTTACTTCTGAACTACTCTGATAATTTGGTTCCTTCTAAACTGTGCTTTCAATCTTTACTTAGTTTCCTTCAACGTAGTTTAGCTTTACTTTGAGTCAAAGCCAATTTCTGAAATATATATATATATAAAAAAAAAAAGAATTAATCTAAATTTTACTTCCGCATACGCTTCTTTGTTCTTTGTTCTGCATCATTTTTGGTATCAGAGCCCTGTCTAGGGTTTCTGTTTGATTGCCTGTTTGAGTCCCTCTCTTTTTACTTTGTCTGCTCGAAATAGACTCCCCAGGACGTCCGGTCCTAGGAACGAAGCGAGGTGCAAACCTCCTCTTCCCATTCCACGGGGTGTTCCTAGGGCGTGTAGGGGATCCGTTGGGTTACAACTTCGTAGCAGAAATTGTAAACGGGGAAGTGCTCTATTTTCAGTCTGTAATTACCCTATTGTAGGAATTATTTCTCACTGCAGGTAACTCTAAATTCAGTGATTTTTGATTTTCTGAAACCAATATATTTGAAACGAATTTGCATAATTTTCTCATAATTTATTGGTTTCCGTGCAATTTCTGAGAATTAAATTACTACAACTCTATTTTTGTGTTCTGTAATTCATTTATTTTTGAATGTTCATCTCTTAATTCAACTTAAGGGCATTTGAGCATCTAAGATAAGGGGAGGAGTTGATAACCTCTCCTTAGCCCAAAACCACCATCCCTTCATTCGAACCCAAGCCTTTAATCTAAAATTGATTAGACCTAATTTGCCCTAGTGGGCTAGGGACATCAACAAGTCGGGTCAAGGCTAGTGTTGAGTCAGTTTATCTGGTTACTCTGTGTGTGCTTTGTACTCAGTGTCTAGAATGGTGGTTCAGGGATTCCATCCAGAAGGGCTTGTGTGCTGGTCCGCCTACCTGGCCAATCTCTGATTGGTGTCTAGGATTGGCATTCAGGGACCTAACACTCCCCTTACACCTGCCTGGCTGAGTCCTGAGTTACTACAGGCTAGCTTGCCACTCTGATTGGGCATCTAGTTTGGGCTCTAGGTCTAGTTAGCCCGTAGTCGTTCAGTTGAGTCTCATTTTGTGTGTTTGCTTGCATCATGTCTACCCGGAATGGAGTGCCCTACCAACCTGGTCAAACCCAACCTGATTTAGAGGCCATGGTTAGAGCTCTTACAGAGAGTATGAACAAATTAAGTCAGGATATGAATGAGAATTTTACCCAGCTTAGGGATCGAGTCCAAGTACTTGAGGAACCTAGGCATCGGGATTGGACTCCTGACCCAGATTTTAATGTGCCTCAACCTCGCCCACACCAAGAGCCTAGAAGACCTTTATACCGAGATCCTGAACCTAATCATAGGAGGCCTGACCCAGAACCTGAGGATAGAGATGATAGGTTCATTCGGAACATCAAGTTAGATGCACCCACTTTTGATGGTAGTTTAAATCCTAAGGTGTATTCTGATTGGGAGGGTGAGATGGACCAGTACTTCGAGTGGTATGCTATGTCTGAGGAGAGGAAATTCAAGTTTGCCAAAATGAAATTAATACGTCAAGCTAGGTTATACTGGGGGAACATTGAGCTGACCACTAGAAGACGAAATGTAGAGCCATAACCACTTGGCAGGGTATGAAAGAAAAACTTAAAGACAAGTACCTACCCATTTCATACCAGCAAAATCTGTTAGACCAATGGCAGACTTTGAAACAAGGGAACCGATCTGTTTCAGACTACATAACCACCTTTGATGAATACCTGATGAGATGTGATGTGAGTGAAGCCCATGAGGTCACTTTGTCTAGATTTATGGCTGGACTTAGGGAAGATATTAAGAGAGAGTTGTTTCTGAGAGAGGTTACTGACCTAGACCAAGCCTATCAGATTGCACTGAACACTGAGAAGTTTCAGAGAGGACCCATGCCATCTAGGGTTAGTGCCCCAATCCCAAGAAATGGACCTAGCCAGGTTACCCCTAGCAAGCCTAATCAGGGTATCCCCACCCCTAGGCCCATGGACAAAGGTAAGGCACCTGACACCCAGAGAACCCCTGGTATCGTCTATTTTAAGTGTCAGAAGCCCGGTCATATCTCCACCCAGTGCACAGCCATAGCTTGTTTCAAGTGTCATAAGGTAGGTCATGTTTCTAGCCAGTGCCCTCGTAGATCCCTATATATAGAAGAGGGAGGAGAAGAGAATTCCGAGCCTAATAAGGAGTTTGAAGAAGAAGTTTATGAGGCCGGAATGAATTTGGTTGATGAGTATGAAGGAGAGGAAGAATCCACTGAATCTGACCACTTAGGGGTTGTGAGATGCATCCTGTCCCAGACTAAAGTTCAAGAAGATTGGCATAGGACTAACATCCTACAGACTTTCCTTAAACTAGGGGATAAGGTTTGTAAAATCATCATAGATAGTGGGAGCTGTGTGAATGCCATTTCTACTAGCACTGTCAAAATGTTAGGCTTAACCCCAGTCCCCCACCCCAACCCCTATAAGGTTTCTTGGGTAGACTCTACCTCTATACCCATCCAGTCTAGATGTCAGGTCCAAATCCAAATGCAATCCTATCAAGAGAAGATTTGGTGTGATGTCTTGCCCATGGGGGTGAGCAGTATAATTCTTGGAAGACCCTGGTTGTATGATCATGATGCCACCCTCTTAGGAAAATCCAACACCTGTGTCTTTAGTTTCAATGGGAAGAAAATCACAATCCATTCAGTCCCTCCTAAGGACAAGGTAGCTAAAGGAACCAGTAAGGTTAGGGAAATGAAGACTGGAGTGAACCTGATTAGTGCCAAGGATCTAGAACAAGAAATTCAAAGTGGTTCACCTATTTGGATGTTGACTGTTAAGGAACTTAGGACTCCTACACCCTCAGAGCCTCCTCAGGAAGTTAAACCTTTATTAGAAGAATTTGAGGATGTTTTTCTCGAGGATCTGCCAGACCACCTTCCACCTCTTAGGGATATTCAGCATTCCATAGATTTTGTCCCAGGAGCTACTTTACCCAACTTGCCCCATTATAGGATGAATCCATCGGAGCATAAAGAACTGCAAGAGCAGGTTGGCGAATTGTTGAGGAAGGGGTTCATTAGAGAGAGTCTTAGCCCTTGTGCAGTCCCTGCACTTCTAACCCCGAAGAAGGATGGCACGTGGAGGATGTGTGTTGACAGTCGTGCCATCAATAAAATCACAATCAAGTATAGGTTCCCCATCCCTAGACTAGATGACATGCTTGATATGATGGCCGGTGCCATGGTTTTTCTAAAATTGATCTCAAGAGCGGCTATCATCAGGTTAGGATTAGACCAGGGGATGAGTGGAAAACAGCCTTCAAAACTAAGGATGGTCTCTTTGAATGGGTTGTTATGCCTTTTGGGTTGTCCAATGCCCCTAGTACTTTCATGAGGATTATGACCCAAGTACTTAGAGCTTTCATAGGGAAGTTTGTAGTGGTCTATTTTGATGATATCCTGATCTATAGTAAGACCCCTGCAGATCACCTAGGCCACCTTAGACAAGTCTGTCAAGTTTTGAGGAATGATAGTCTCTACGGTAATCTCAAAAAGTGTGAATTTATGACCAGTAGGATTATCTTCCTTGGATTTGTTGTAACCCCTGACGGCGTGGCTGCCGATCCTGAAAAGATTAGGTCCATAGTAGAATGGCCAGAGCCGACCAGTGTGCATGAAGTCAGAAGTTTCCATGGCTTGGCTACCTTCTATAGGTGATTCATCAAGGGGTTTAGTACCGTAGTTGCTCCTATCACAGACTGCATCAGGAAGGTAGAATTTCAGTGGACCAAAGCAGCCCATAAAGCCTTCCTAGATCTTAAGGATAGGATGACCCAGGCACCCATTTTGAGACTACCGGACTTTTCAAAGGTATTTGAGGTTGCCTGTGATGCTTCAGGAGTAGGTATAGGTGGAGTCCTAAGCCAAGAGAACCATCCCGTAGCATTCTTTAGTGAAAAACTTAATGATGCTAAGCTTAGGTATTCTACCTATGATAAGGAATTTTACGCGGTAGAGCAAGCTTTGCGTTACTGGAGACATTATTTACTACCGCAAGAATTTGTGCTGTTTTCGGACCATGAGGCTCTTAGATTCTTGAATTCTCAGAAGAAGCTTAACCCTAGGCATGCTAAGTGGGTAGAGTATATCCAGTCCTATACTTTTGTTTTGAAGCATAAGGCTGGGTCTAAAAATAAAGTAGCTGATGCCCTTAGTCGTCGATCTTTGTTGTTGAATTCTGTTAGGGCTGAAGTCATAGGGTTTGAGCAAATCAAAGAAGAATATGAGTCGTGTCCGGATTTCAAGACCGTATACCAGGATCTAACTCAAGGACCATCTAGTGAACATAAGGATTATTCCCTTATAGATGGCTTTCTGTTCTTTAAGAATAGGCTTTGCATCCCTAGAACCTCTCTTAGGGAATTCTTGATTTGGGAAACTCATGCTGGAGGTTTAGCTGGCCATTTCGGAAAAGATAAGACCACCCTGGCTATTGAAGACCACTTTTTCTGGCTTAGCTTAAAAAGAGATGTAGCACACATTGTGGCTAGGTGTCGGACCTGCGCTGTTGCCAAACAGCAAAATAGAACACCGGCCTTTATACCCCACTCCCTGTCCCAGATCGTCCTTGGCAAGATGTGAGCATGGACTTTGTGTTAGGTTTGCCTAAGACCCAGAGGAGGCATGACTCTATCTGTGTTGTAGTAGACCGATTTTCCAAGATGGCCCATTTCTTGCCTTGTTCCCAAACTTTTGATGCGTCTAAGGTAGCCACCCTGTTCTTTAATGAGATAGTTCGACTCCATGGCCTACCCAAGACCATTGTTTCCGATAGGGATGTTCGGTTCACCAGCTATTTCTGGAAAACCCTTTGGCATAAGTTAGGGACGAAACTTAAGTTTTTAACTGCCTATCATCCCCAGACTGACGGCCAAACTGAAGTAGTGAACCGTAGTTTAGGCAATCTGCTAAGGTGTCTTGTTGGTGAAAACATTAGGAACTGGGATTTGTACTTACCTAGAGCTAATTTGCATATAATGACTCGGTCAATAGGTCTACGGGTAAGAGTCCATTTGAAATTGTGCATGGTTACAAACCCCACACACCTCTTGACCTAGCTCCTTTACCAGTCCACACACGGGTCTCTGAGTCTGCCGAAGTTTTTGCACAGCATATAAAAGACTTGCATAAAGAAATTCAAGCCAAAATAAATTTAAGTAACGAAACTTATAAGAAATTGGCTGATTCTCAAAGGCGAGTCAAAACTTTTGACGAAGGAGACTATGTAATGATTAGGTTAAGGCCTGAACGGTTTCCTCCTAGAACTGTTAGAAAGTTACATGCTAGGGGAGCTGGACCATTTAGAGTGGTAAAGAGAGTAGGATCCAATGCCTATGTGCTTGAGTTGCCTCCAGAACTAGGCATTAGCTCCACTTTCAACATTACAGACCTAGTAGAGTATAGGGAGCCAGCTGTGATTCCCAGTGAGGCTTTTGAACCTAATCCTGCTCTTGAGAGTGAACCTGACCCTATGTGTCCACCAACAAATTGGCCTGTGAGGAAAGAGCAGATTGAAAAGATCCTGGATGATCAGGTTATCTCTACTCGTAATCGAGGATACCAAAGATACCTGGTCCGCTGGCTAGGAAGGCCAGATTCTGATGACTCTTGGACCTCCCGAGAAGAGTTACAAGAGCTGGACCCAGTCCTCTTGGAAAGATACCAGAGCCAACTTGATCCTTACTCGACAGGGTCGAGTTCCTCCCATCCTGGGAGAATTGGTGTGGGCACCAGACTCAGAAGAAGACTTCAGAGCTCCATCTGGATCTCTAATTAACCTTGCCCGAAGAATTAGGGTTTTTTGGTTTTTAATAAGAGTTGACTAGATCAACTTAATTTAGCTTGAGTCTACATTACCTGCATTTTATTTTGTTGAGTCATGTTGACTCAGTAGTGGACTAGGGTTTCAAAATGGGATGTTACACTTTCTTCCAAGACCAGGCAAGTGGACACCACACTCCCAGCCACACTCCCAGTCCAGGGGGCGCCATATCCACATCCAGCAGCTTTTGGTCCCCACTCCACAGATGGCAACCTCCTTCTCTCATGCGCCAGATAAGGAGAAGTCCACCAAGAGACCACCAATCAAGGGGGCGGCCAAGACTTTCCCAAGAATTCCAAAACAAAGAAGGGAAGAAACTCTCTTGGAAGAGAACTTCAAGGGGGCGCCCACTACCTGCCAAAAACAATCAAAACAAAGATGGGAAGGACCTTGACTTAGGGAGGAAGAAAAGGAGGAGTCCAAAAGAGTTGATCCAGGGAAGGAAGAAAATTTTTCTTGAAAATCCAAGCAAGGTGGCACCATCTACCTGCCATTTATAACCCAAATCCTATTTTTTTGGTATTTTGGCCGACCATATGTAAGGGATTTGCCCTAATTTGGAGATCCCCTCCTTTAGTCCCACATGGGAAGATGTGAAACCCTCCTCCCTTGTAATGCCTTATAAATTAAACCGCTCTTGTAAGTTTACAACAATCAGATGAATGAAAGAAATTTTTCTTGAGCAAACTTGTGTTTTCTCTTGTCCGCACTTGCTTCCAGGTGTTGAGCTCCGTGAGGGAGTAAATCCGGGTTCCCCTGGAACCTTGAGGAGGCGAGAGATCTCCAAAACCCTAAACCCTAGGTTAGCCACTCAATTCCCAAACCCTAGCCGCCATCACCCTTCTCTTTCCACCAAGCCCTAGTCTTTTCCTCTTCTCACGGCCACCTTCGCCAAGTCCTGGCCGACCACCAGCATCGGACTTCAGTCCAGATACTGCAGATCTACAGCAATTCTAAGAGGAAGTCAGATCGGCCTCCAGGAGAATTCGATTTCAGCAACTTCAGCTTTCAAGTTCTTCAACCTGGTAAGATCTTTTCTTGAGTTTCTGAATTCCATCATTTG
>CM038044.1:49927762-49945262 GCA_021397845.1 Areca catechu
CGGGCGCAAGGCCACGGCCGTGCGCAAGGGAGCGGGCATGCACGGGTCATGGCACCGGCGGGCGCAAGGCCCCGGGCGTGCGCGGGTCGTGGCACCGCCGGGCGCAAGGGGCGGGCGCGGGCGTGCACGGGTCATGGCACCGGCGGGCGCAAGGCCCCGGGCGTGTGCAAGAGCGCGGGCGTGCGCGGGTCACGACGCTGCCGTGCGCAAGGGGCAGCGCGCGGGCATGCACGGGTCATGGCATGGGCGTGCGCGGGTCACCGGGCGCGCGCGCGCCCGGGTCATGGCACGGGAGTGCACGGGTCACCGGGCACGCGCGCGCACGTGTCATGGCACGGGCGTGCGCGGGTCATGTACGGGAGTGCACGGGTAACCAAGCGCGCGCGCCCGGTCATGGCACGGGCGTGCACGGGTCCCGGCACCGCCGGGCTCGAGTCCACGGGCGCGCGCAAGGGCGCAGGCATGCGCGGGTCCTGGCACCGCCGGGCTCGAGTCCCAGGGTGCGCGCACGGGCGCGGGCGTGCTCTGGTCCTGGCAGCGCTGGGCTTGAGTCCCCGGGCGCGCGCACGGGCGCGGGGCACCGGGCGCGTGCGGGCGCGGTCCTGGCAGCGCCGGGCGCGGGGCACCGGGCGCGTGCACGGACGCGGGTCCTGGCAGCGACGGGCACGGGGCACCGGGCGCGCGCACCGGCACTGGCGGGCCCGCGTCCTGGCAGTGCCGGAAGCGGGGCACCGGGCGCGCACGGACGCGGGTCTTGGCAGCGACGGGCGCGGGGCACCGGGCGCGCGCACGGGCGCGTGCGGGCGCGCGTCCTGGCACCGCCTGGCGCGGGCACCGGGCGCGCACACGGGCACGGGTGGGCGCGTGTCCTAGCAGCGCCGAGGGGGGGCACGGGGCGCGCGCACGGGCGCGGGCGGGCGCGCGTCCTGGCAGCGCCGGGCGCGGGGCACCGGGCGCGCTCACGGGCTGGCGCGGCGGGCGCGGGTCCTGGCAGCGCGGGGCACCGGGCGCGCGCACGGGCGCGGGCGGGCGCGCATCCTGGCAGCGCCCGCACGGGCGGGCGCGGGTCCTAGCGGCGCAGGGCGCGGTGCACCGGGCGCGCGCACGGCGTGGGGCACCGGGCGCGCGCACGGGCGCGGGCGGGCGCGGGTCCTGGCGGCGGAGGGCTCGGGGCAACGGGCGCGCGCACGGGCGCTGGTGGGCGCGGGGCAACGGGCGCGCGCACGGGTGCGGGTCCTGGCTGTGCAGGGTGCGGGGCACCGGGCGCGCGCACGAGCGCGGGCGGGCGCGGGTCCTGGCAGCGCCGGGCGCGGGGCACCGGGCGCGCGCACTGGAGCGGGCGGGCGCGAGTCCTGGCAGCGCCGGGCGCGGGGCAACGGGCGCGCGCACGGGCGCGGGGCGCGGGTCCTGGCAGCACCGGGCGCGGGTCACGCGGGGCGCGCATGGACGCGGGGCATGCCTCCGAATTTGCAATTCTGCTCGCGACCCAGGAACCCCCGGGGTGGACCTTGGCTGGATGCTCCGCACGGGTAGTAGGTTGGCAAGCCCCCTTGCGGGCGGGGCGCGGGTCTTGGCCGCCCCGGATGCTTGTCCGCGCGCGTCCAGGCGCGCATCCAGGCCCTCCCCCGCTTCTGCAACGTTGCTCGCGACCCTTGGGTACTCTCCCGGGTATCTGTTTTGGATTTTCTGCTCGCGCGGCGCGCGCCCAGGCCTCCATGAACTCGCGTCCTGGCTGCTCTGTGATCGCGCCCGTGTCGTGCCCTCCGGGACTCGCGTCCTGTGCTGTGTGGTTCCGAGTCCTGGCCGCCCTTTTGCCCCGCACATGGTGTGCGCATCCTGGACATCCTGGACTCGCGTCCGGGGTGTGCTGGGTGCTCTCTCGTGCTTGGGCCGTCCGTGACTCGGGTCCAACGACATTTGGGTGCGAGTCTTGGTCCTCCCTTGCGTTCGCAAGCTAGCTTTTGTGCCTCGGAACACCTCGGGATGCCCCTTCTACACCCACCCCTTCCGAGTGCTGGATCTTCGCGGTCGCGCGCGCGCGGAACCATGGTTGGTGCCGTCCGGTCCGGTCGACGTCCCGGTCCTTCGGCTCCGTCCGGATCCTTCGGGCGAAAATGCGGCCGCGCGCGCGCGGAACCAAGGTCGGTGTCCTCCGGTCCGGTCGACCTCCCAGTCCCGCTCCTTCGGCTCCGTCCGGACCCTTCGGGAGAAAACGCGGCCGCGCGCGCGCGGAACCTAGGTCGGTGTGCGATGGTCAGGTCGACCTCCCGGTCCCGCTCCTTCGGCTCCGTCCGGATCCTTCGGGCGAAAACGTGGCCGCGCGCGCGCGGAACCAAGGTCGGTGTGCGATGGTCCGGTCGACCTCCCGGTCCCGCTCGATCGGGTCCGTCGGGATCCTTCGGGCGAAATCGCGGCCGCGCGCGCGCGGAACCAAGGTCGGTTTTCGATGGTCCGGTCGACCTCCCGGTCCCGCTCCATCGTCGCCGTCCGGATCCCTCGGACGAAAAACGCGGCCGCGCGCGCGCGGAACCAAGGTCGGTGCGCTCTTTGGTCCGGTCGACCTCCCGGTCCCGCTCCGTCGTTGCCGTCGGGATCCCTCGGTGAAAAATGCGGCCGCGCGCGCGCGGAACCAAG
This sequence comes from Areca catechu, assembly GCA_021397845.1. Taxonomy (NCBI): domain Eukaryota; kingdom Viridiplantae; phylum Streptophyta; class Magnoliopsida; order Arecales; family Arecaceae; genus Areca; species Areca catechu. Next base: position 49,930,397 of record CM038044.1, read on the forward strand.
GTCGTTGTGCGATGGTCCGGTCGACCTCCCGGTCCCGCTCCATTGCCTTCGTCCGGATCCTTTGGGCGAAATTGCGGCCGCGCGTGCGCGAAACCAAGGTCGGTGTGCGATGGTCCAGTTGACCTCCCGGTCCCGCTCCATCGCCTCCGTCCGGATCCTTCGGGCGAAATCGCGGTCGCGCGCGTGCAGAACCAATGTCGGTTTTCGATGGTTTGGTCGACCTCCCCGGTCCCGCTCCATCGTCGCCGTCCGGATCCCTTGGGCGAAAAACGCGGCCGCGCGCGCGTGGAACCAAGATCGGTGTGCTCTTTGGTCCTGTCGACCTCCCGGTCCCGCTCCATCGGCCCCGTCCGGATCCTTCGGGCAAAAAACGCGGCCGCGCGCGCGCGAAACCAAGGTCGTTGTGCGATGGTCCGGTCAACCTCCCGGTCCCGCTCCATTGCCTACGTCCGGATCCTTCGGGCGAAATCGCGACCGCGCGCGCGCGGTACCAAGGTCGGTGTGCGATGGTCTGGTCGACCTCCCGGTCCCACTCCATCGTCGCCATCCGGATCCCTCGGGCAAAAAATGCGGCCGCACGCGCGCGGAACCAAGGTCGGTGCGCTCTTTGGTCCGGTCGACCTCCCAGTCCCGCTCCATCGCCTCCATCCGGATCCTTCGGGCAAAATCGCGGCCGCGCGCGCGCGGAACCAAGGTCGGTGTGCGATGGTCCGGTCGACCTGCCGGTCCCGCTCCATCGTCGCCGTCCGGATCCCTGGGGCAAAATCGCGGCCCGCGCGCGCGCGGAACCAAGGTCGGTGTGCGATGGTCCGGTCGACCTCCCAGTCCCGCTCCATCGTCGTCGTCCGGATCCCTCGGGCGAAAAACGCGGCCGCGCGCGCGCGAAACCAAGGTCAGTGCGCTATTTGGTCTGGTCGACCTCCCGGTCCCGCTCCATCGGCCCCGTCCGGATCCCTCGGGCGAAAATCGCGGCAGCGCGCGCGCGGAACCAAGGTTTGTTGTGCGATGGTCCGGTCGACCTCCCGGTCCCGCTCCATCGTCGCCGTCCGGATCCCTCGGGCGAAATCGCGGCCGCGCGCGCGCGGAACAAAGGTCGGTGTGCGATGGACCGGTCGACCTCCCGGTCCCGCTCCATCGTCGCCGTCCGGATCCCTCGGGCGAAAAACGTGGCCGCGCGCGCGCAGAACCAAGGTCGGTGCGCTCTTTGGTCCGGTCGACCTCCCGGTCCCGCTCCATCGGCCCCGTCCGGATCCTTCGGGCAAAAAATGCTGCCGCGCGCGCGCGGAACCAAGGTCGTTGTGCGATGGTCCGGTCTACCTCCCGGTCCCGCTCCATCGCCTCCGTCCGGATCCTTCGGGAGAAATAGCGGCTGCGTGCGCGCGCGGAACCAAGGTCGGTGTGCGATGGCCCGGTCGACCTCCCGGTCCCGCTCCATCGCCTCCGTCCGGATCCCTCGGGCGAAATCGCGACCGTGCGCGAGCGTAACCAAGGTCGGTTTTCGATGGTCCGGTCGACCTCCCGTTCCCGGTCCATCGTCGCCATCCGGATCCCTCGGACGAAAAACGAGGCCGCGCGCGCGCGGAACCATGGGCGGTGCGCTCTTTGGTTCGGTCGACCTCCCGGTCCCACTCCATCGCCGCCGTCCGGATCCTCGGGCGAAAATCGCGGCCGTGCGGCGCGCGGAACCAAGTTCGATGTGCGATGGTCCGGTCGACCTCCCGGTCCCGCTCCATCGCCTCCGTCCGGATCCCTCGGGCGAAATTGCGACCGCGCGTGCGCGGAACCAAGGTCGGTGCGCTCCTTGGTCCGGTCGACCTCCCGGTCCCTCTCCATCGGCCCCGTGCGGATCCTTCGGGCAAAAAACGCTGCCACGCGCACGCGGAACCAATGTCGTTGTGCGATGGTCCGGTCGACCTCCCGGTCCCGCTCCGTCTGCTACGTCCGGATCCTTCGGTGAAATCGCGGCCGCGCGCGCGTGGAACCAAGGTCGGTGTGCGATGGTCCGGTCGACCTCTCGGTCCCGCTCCATCATCGCCGTCCGGATCCCTCGGGCGAAAAACGCGGCCGCGCGCGCGCGGAACCAAGGTCGGTGCGCTATTTGGTCCGGTCGACCTCCCGGTCCCACTCCATCGGCCCCGTCCGGATCCCTCGGGCGAAAATCGCGGCCGCGCGTGCGCGGAACCAAGGTCGTTGTGCGATGGTCCGGTCGACCGCACGGTCCCGCTCCATCGTCGCCGTCCGGATCCCTCGGGCGAAATCGCGGCTGCGCGCGCGCGGAACCAAGGTCGGTGTGCGATGGTCCGGTCGACCTCCCGGTCCTACTCCATCGCCTCCGTCCGGATCCCTCGGGCGAAATCGCGGCCGCGCACGAGCGTAACCATGGTCGGTTTTCGATGGTCCGATCGACCTCCCGTTCCCGGTCCATCGTCGCCATCCGGATCCCTCGGGCGAAAAACGCGCCCGCGCGCGCGCGAAACCATGGGCGGTGCGTTCTTTGGTTCGGTCGACCTCCCGGTCCCGCTCCATCGCCGCCGTCCGGATCCCTCGCACGAAAATCGCGGCCGTGCGCGCGCGGAACCAAGTTCGATGTGCGATGGTCCGGTCGACCTCCCGGTCCCGCTCCATTGCCTCCATCGGATCCCTCTGGCGAAATCGCGGCCGCGCGCGCGCGGAACCAAGGTCGGTGCGCTCTTTGGTCCGGTAGACCTCCCGGTTCCTCTCCATCGACGCCGTCCGGATCCTTCGGGCAAAAAACGCTGCCACGCGCGCGCGGAACCATGGTCGTTGTGCGATGGTCCGGTCGACCTCCCGGTCCCGCTCCATCTCCTACGTCCGGATCCTTCGGGTGAAATCGCGGGCGCGCGCGCGCGTGGAACCAAGGTCGGTGTGCGATGGTCCGGTCGACCTCCCGGTCCCGCTCCATCGTCGCCGTCCGGATCCCTCGGGTGAAAAACGCGGCCGCGCGCGCGCGGAACCAAGGTCGGTGTGCTCTTTGGTCCGGTCGACCTCCCGGTCCCTCTCCATCGCCTCCGTCCGGATCCTTCGGGCGAAATCGCGGCCGCGCGCGCGCGGAACCAAGGTCGGTGTGCGATGGTCCAGTCGACCTCCTGGTCCCGCTCCATCGTCGTCGTCCGGATCCCTCGGCCGAAATCGCGGCCGCGCGCGCGCGGAACCAAGGTCGGTGTGCGATGGTCCGGTCGACCTCCCGGTCCCGCTCCATCGTCGCCGTCCGGATCCCTCGGGCGAAAAACGTGGCTGCGCACGTGCGGAACCAAGGTCGGTGCGCTCTTTGGTCCGGTCGACCTCCCGGTCCCGCTCCATCTGCCCCGTCCGGATCCTTCGGGCGAAAAATGCTGCCGCGCGCGCTCGGAACCAAGGTCGTTGTGCGATGGTCCGGTCGACCTCCCGGTCCCGCTCCATCGTCTCCGTCTGGATCCTTCGGGCGAAATCGCGACCGCGCACGCGCGGAACCAAGGTCGATGTGCGATGGTCCGGTCGACCTCCCGGTCCCGCTCCATCGTCGCTGTCCAGATCCCTCGGGCGAAAAACGAGGCCGGCGCGCGTGCGGAACCAAGGTCGGTGCGCTTTGGTCCGGTCGACCTCCCATTCCCGCTCCATCGGCCTCGTCCGGATCCTTCGGGCAAAAAATGCGGTCGCGCGCGCGCGGAACCAAGGTCGTTTTGCGATGGTCCGGTCGACCTCCCGGTCCCGCTCCATCGCCTCCATCCGCATCCTTCGGGCGAAATAGCGGCCGCGCGCGCGTGGAACCAAGGTCGGTGTGCGATGGTCCGGTCGACCTCCCGGTCCTGCTCCATCACCTCCGTCCGGATCCCTCGGGCGAAATCGCGGCCGCACGTGAGCGTATCCAAGGTCGGTTTTCGATGGTCTGGTCGACCTCCCGTTCCCGGTCCATCATCGCCATCCGGATCCCTCGGGCGAAAAACGCGGCCGCGCGCGTGCGGAACCAAGGTCGGTGCGCTCTTTGGTCCGCTCGACCTCCCGGTCCCGCTCCATCGCCGCCATCCGGATCCCTCGGGCGAAAATCGCGGCCGCGTGCGCGCGGAACCAAGTTCTGTGTGCGATGGTCCGGTCGACCTCCCGGTCCCGCTCCATCGCCTCCGTCCGGATCCCTCGGGCGAAATCACGGCCGCGCGTGCGCGGAACTAAGGTCTGTTTTCGATGGTCCGGTCGACCTCCCGGTCCCACTCCATCGGCCCCATCCGGATCCCTCGGGCGAAAAATGCGGCCGCGCGCGCGCGGAATCAAGGTCGGTGCGCTCTTTGGTCCGGTCGACCTCCGGTCCCGCTCCATCGGCCCCGTCCGGATCCCTTGGGCCAAAATGCGGCCGCGCGCGCGCGGAACCATGGTCGGTGCGCTCTTTGGTCCGGTCGACCTCCCGGTCCCGCTCCATCGGCTCCATCCGGATCCCTCGGGCGAAAATCGTGGCGCGCGCGCGCGGAACCAAGGTCGGTGCGCTCTTTGGCCGGTCGACCTCGCGGTCCCGCTCCGTCGGCCCCGTCCTTCTTGGTGGTCTCTCCCCATGCCCCCGTCCCGAAACACCCACCCCCCTCGTCAAATTGGAAATCCCCGCACCCTCCGGTGCGGCTCGGTACCCCGTGCGGCCGTTGTCCCTCGTGGGTTCGTGGTATCTCGTGCTCGGTGGTTTTTCAATGTCGGCGTGTCCCATCGACGAACCCTCCTTCGTGCGCTCTCGGGTCGCAAGGCTCCGCGTGCGGGGGAGTGGCGCGGTGCGCGCCGCGGCGGCGACCGTGTCGGCGTGTGAGCGGTCTTGGATGCGCATCCAGCGATGGGCTCCCTGCCTCGTCGTGGCCAACCGTCGGTGGGTGCATCCCTTCACTCGTGCTCGGAGGACCCTTTGTTTCCCCTCGTTGTGACCCGTCAGTTGCCCGTGCGGTCTACCCCCCTTGCGGGACTCATCCGTTCGCCACGCGACCCTTGCGGCTACCCCGCCTCCACAGCGGCGGGTGCTGTTCCTCGTGCGGTCCTCGAGCGCCCTCCGTTTGGAGAGTCCCTCCGTGTTCTCCCATTCCTTCGGCCCGCTCCTGGCTTCGTGCGCTCTCGCGAATGCGGTGGATTCTTCGTACCGGGGCCCCCGTGCCCCGCATCCCATCTCGAATCATTGCCCGCCCCGATGCGACGATGTCCGTGGCCCGTCCAGGCGTCCCCCCTCCTCATGTCGGCGGGACGGCGGCGGCGGGGGTCCGGCGTCGCCCGAGGACGTGCTACCTGGTTGATCCTGCCAGTAGTCATATGCTTGTCTCAAAGATTAAGCCATGCATGTGCAAGTATGAACTAATTCGGACTGTGAAACTGCGAATGGCTCATTAAATCAGTTATAGTTTGTTTGATGGTACGTGCTACTCGGATAACCATAGTAATTCTAGAGCTAATACGTGCAACAAACCCCGACTTCTGGAAGGGATGCATTTATTAGATAAAAGGTCGACACGGGCTCTGCCCGGCGCTCCGATGATTCATGATAACTCGACGGATCACACGGCCCACGTGCTGGCGACGTATCATTCAAATTTCTGCCCTATCAACTTTTGATGGTAGGATAGGGGCCTACCAAGGTGGTGACGGGTGACGGAGAATTAGGGTTCGATTCCGGAGAGGGAGCCTGAGAAACGGCTACCACATCCAAGGAAGGCAGCAGGCACGCAAATTACCGAATCCTGACACGGGGAGGTAGTGACAATAAATAACAATACCGGGCTCCTCGAGTCTGGTAATTGGAATGAGCACAATCTAAATCCCTTAGCGAGGATCCATTGGAGGGCAAGTCTGGTGCCAGCAGCCGCGGTAATTCCAGCTCCAATAGCGTATATTTAAGTTGTTGCAGTTAAAAGCTCGTAGTTGGACCTTGGGCTGGGCCGGCCGGTCCGCCCCACGGTGTGCACCGGCCTTCCCGTCCCTTCTGCCGGCGATGCGCTCCTGTCCTTAACTGGATGGGTCGTGCCTCCGGCGCCGTTACTTTGAAGAAATTAGAGTGCTCAAAGCAAGCCCACGCTCTGGATACATTAGCATGGGATAACATCGCAGGATTTCGGTCCTATTGTGTTGGCCTTCGGGATCGGAGTAATGATTAAGAGGGACAGTCGGGGCATTCGTATTTCATAGTCAGAGGTGAAATTCTTGGATTTATGAAAGACGAACCACTGCGAAAGCATTTGCCAAGGATGTTTTCATTAATCAAGAACGAAAGTTGGGGGCTCGAAGATGATCAGATACCGTCCTAGTCTCAACCATAAATGATGCCGACCAGGGATCGGCGGATGTTGCTTTCAGGACTCCGCCGGCACCTTATGAGAAATCAAAGTCTTTGGGTTCCGGGGGGAGTATGGTCTCAAGGCTGAAACTTAAAGGAATTGACGGAAGGGCACCACCAGGAGTGGAGCCTGCGGCTTAATTTGACTCAACACGGGGAAACTTACCAGGTCCAGACATAGCAAGGATTGACATATTGAGAGCTCTTTCTTGATTCTATGGGTGGTGGTGCATGGCCATTCTTAGTTGGTGGAGCGATTTGTCTGGTTAATTTCGTTAACGAACGAGACCTCAGCCTGCTAACTAGCTACGCGGAGGCATCCCTCCGCGGCCAGCTTCTTAGAGGGACTATGGCCGTTTAGGCCATGGATGTTTGAGGCAATAACAGGTCTGTGATGCCCTTAGATGTTCTGGGCCGCACGCGCGCTACACTGATGTATTCAACGAGTCTATAGCCTTGGCCGACAGGCCCGGGTAATCTTCGAAAATTTCATCGTGATGGGGATAGATCATTGCAATGTTGGTCTTCAACGAGGAATTCCTAGTAAGCGCGAGTCATCAGCTCGCGCTGACTACGTCCCTGCCCTTTGTACACACCGCCCGTCGCTCCTATCGATTGAATGGTCCGGTGAAGTGTTCGGATCGCGGCGACGCGAGCGTCCGCCGCCCGCGTCGTCGCGAGAAGTCCACTGAACCTTATCATTTAGAGGAAGGAGAAGTCGTAACAAGTTTCCGTAGGTGAACCTGCGGAAGGATCATTACCGAGACCCGGACGAGGAAAGACCCCGCAAACGCGTGAACGAACCGCGACCGCGACGGGATGGCCCCGGCCAAACCATCGCGTCGTCGATCGCCCCGCCTCCACGCGCCGCGGGGGCGGTGGGCGGAACAGAACCCCGCCCCGGAGGGCGCCAAGGAACAGGAGAGCGGGAGCGGGGCGCCGCCTCCGCCCGCCCGTCCCGCACGGGTCCGGGAGGGAGGAGCGCGTCGTAGCCGCCCTTCATTATTTTCAATCCATCGAACCCTAGCTCCTTCCATCTCCCACGGCCTCTCTCTCTCTACAAGTCCAGGCCGTCCACCTTCATCCAGATCCAGTCCGGCTACTTCAGATCCAGAGCAAGTTCCAAGGAAAATCACATCAGCTTCCAGGAGAATCCAGTTTTCAGCAATTTCAATCTTCAAGTTCATCAACCTGGTAAATTTTTCCCTTGACTCTCTGATTCCATCAATTGTTTTTCTTCTCTTCCAGATCTTGAGTTCAGGAGAAGCCAACCCGCCAAAGGACCAGTATTGGAGGATCCATTGCGAAGATATCTGAATCCGAGGATCCAACAATCTGCTCGGGAGAGTTCTTCCACCAAAATCTGTGAAGATCATTGTCTGGTTAGGTAAACCATCTCTTCTCTTTATTTCTGTTCTGTTGAAAGTTCGGAGCGAAACCCTAGGTCTGGGAGTTTCTCAACCCCCAGCGATCCGTTGCTTCTGAACTACTCTGATAATTTAGTTTCCTTAAAATTGTGCTTTCAATTATCATATTAGTATCTTTCAATGTTAGGTTAACTTTTCTTTGATTTGAAGCCAACTTCTACAAACATATAAAAACAACAAAAAAATTGTTAATCTTAATTTACTTCCGCATCGCATCCCTTTATTTGTTCTGCATCATTTTTGGTATCAGAGCTTCCGTTCTGCATCATTTTTGGTATCAGAGCCCTGTCTAGGGTTTCTGTTTGATTGCCTGTTTGAGTCCCTCTCTTTTTACTTTGTCTGCTCGAAGTAGACTCCCCAGGACATCCGGTCCTAGGAATGAAGTGAGGTGCAAACCTCCTCTTCCCATTCCACGGGGTGTTCCTAGGGCGTGTAGGGGATCCGTTGGGTTACAACTTCGTAGCAGAAATTGTAAACGGGGAAGTGCTCTGTTTTCAGCCCGTAATTGCCCTGTTGCAAGAATTATTTCTCATTAAAGGTAACTCCAAATTCAGTTATTTTATTTTGTTAAACCAGTATAATTGAGTCTAATTTTCATAATTTTCTCATGATTTATTGGTTTCCGTGAAATTTCTGAGAATTAAATTACTGCAACTCTGTTTTTGTGTTCTGCAATCCATTTATTTTTGAGTGTACATCTCTTAATTCATCTTAAGGGCATTTGAGCATCTAAGATAAGGGGAGGAGTTGATAACCTCTCCTTAGTCCAAAACCACCACCCCTTCATTCGAACCTAAGCCTTTAATCTAAAAATTGATTAGACCTAATTTGCCCTAGTGGGCTAGGGACATCAACAAGTCGGGTCAAGGCTAGTGTTGAGTTAGTTTGTCTGGTTACTCTGTGTGTGCTTTGTACTCAGTGTCTAGAATGGTGGTTCGGGGATTCCATCCCGAAGGGCTTGTGTGCTGGTCCGCCTACCTGGCCAATCTCTGATTGGTGTCTAGGATTGGCATTCAGGGACCTAACACTCCCCTTACACCTGCCTGGCTGAGTCCTGAGTTACTACAGGCTAGCTTGCCACTCTGATTGGGCATCTAGTTTGGGCTCTAGGTCTAGTTAGCCCGTAGTCATTCAGTTGAGTCTCATTTTGTGTGTTTGCTTGCATCATGTCTACCCGGAATGGAGTACCCTACCAACCTAGTCAAACCCAACCAGATTTAGAGGCCATGGTTAGAAATCTTACCGAAAGTATGACCAAATTGAGTCAGGACATGAATGAGGGTTTTTCCCAGTTTAGGGATCGAGTCCAAGTACTTGAGAAACGTAGACTTCAAAATTGGACCCCTGATCCAAAATTTAATAGGCCCCAACCCTACCCATGCCAGGAACCTAGGAGGACCTTATACCGTGATCCCGAGCATAACCTTAGGAAGCCTAACCATGATATCTATAGTGTGGATCGTGTCTATGAGAGGTCCTTACAATATTCTAGACCAGTCACTCAACAACCCAAGTCTTCTAGATCAAACCATTTAGATCCACACCCATGCCCAAGTAAGGTCTCTACTAGCTTGAAACCCAGTGTGACCCAGGTTCCTATATCTCAAGAATGTTTGTTTTGTAGAGAAAGAGGCCATAAATCTAGTCAGTGCCCATGCATAGGACTGGCTTGTGCACAGCTAAGTGGTAAGAATCCTAAGGATGACATTAATGAGGGAGAATCCAAGCCTACCAATGAGGAAGAAAGGTTAGGTATGACGAGCCTAGAATCAGTTGACCCGATTACCACTGACCCGAAACCCATTGAAGATGGCATCGAGGAAGTATATGATGCTGGCTTGAGTCTAGTTGATGAATATGAGGGGGAAGAACTTGAAGAATGTGACATTGATACTATTGGTTCCTTACCTGAGGAGACCTTGGAAAGCAACCAACTGGTAGGACCTAGTTCAGAAATTCAAGAGATTTGTGAGAACCAGGTTCCTTTAGTCAAATACCCCCAGGAAGAACTTATAGTGTTAGCCCGAGCTATTAGTTCGTACCCTCTAATGACTGTCATTCCCAAGTACCAATTGAAGATCTTTGCACTAAACTGTTTAAGTTTGCCCACCCTATGGTAGATCCTCTCCTTAGGATGACTGAATCAAGCCTCTTACAATTGGACCTTGTCCCATGCCCAGCCACTAAGGTCTCTCCCGTAATCTCAGTTGAACATCCTTATCTTGAGCGGATTGATTCACCCAGTCCTGTAGAAGTCCTCCTTATGGCCCAGACCCTTCCTTTGCATGACTGACCTACCCTTCTATAGAGTATACCTTTCCACACCCATAGGTCAAATTTCAAGTCTTGAGGTCACCATCCATAGGCCCTTCCATGAATCATTCTCTAATCCAGTTCTTGAGAAAGTGGATCATTATTTGCTTAGAGAATAAACTTAATTATTGCAATCACATGTCCTAGGCTACTGCCCGAACCATCTCTTGATCCATTCTTGGGAGTAGCAAATTTTTACTTTCGTAAGGATGACCAGTTGACACTCATAGATCACCATTCAAACCTTCAGGTCACCACCTTTAGTCAACAGGTAATTTCGAGACCCCACCTCATATCTCCTCCCTTTCTCTAGGACTTCCAATGCTTCTTACACCATCCAAGTATACTTTGTCGAAGTCTTTAGAGTGAACCACGTGTCAGAACCTATTAGGTTTGCCACCTACTTCTGGAAGACCTTATGGCACCTACTAGGCACCAATGATAAGTTTTCATGCTCTACATGCCATCCTCCGACCCAAGGTCAAACATAGAGAGCCGTAGTTTGTTAGGTTTAGACCTAGGGTTCCTTTGAATAAAGTCCATTCTTTAGGAATGCATCGTCAGTTGAGTTTAGGACATTGTCTCAGATTTTGGTTTGATTGAGAGCACCAGGAATTGGGATTTGTATTTTGTCCAGGGCAGAAATTGCATTCAATGTTTCGATCAATAGGTCTATAGGCTAGAGTCCCTTTGAAATTGTTCATGGATACAAGCCTCACACACCACTTGATCTGATTTCACTATTAGCCCACACACACAAGTCTCTTGATGCACTTGCATAGCATGTAAAGGACTTGCATAAAGAAATTCATGCCAAAATAACTTTAAGTAATGAAACTTATAAGAAGTTGGCTGATACTCAAAGGCGAGTCAAATCTTTTGTTGAGGGAGACTATGTGATGATTAGGTTAAGGCCTGAACGGTTTCCTCCTGGAATCGTTAGAAAGTTACATGCTAGGGGAGCTGGACCATTTAGAGTGGTAAAGAGAGTAGGATCCAATGCCTATGTGCTCGAGTTGCCTCCGAACTAGGCATTAGCTCTACTTTCAACATTACAGACTTAGTAGAGTACAGGGAGCCAGCTGTGATTCCTAGTGAGCCTTTTGAACCTAACCCTATCATTGAGAGTGATCCCGACCCTGTGTGTCCACCAACAAACTGGCCTGTGAGGAAAGAGCAGATTGAAAAGATCCTGGATGATCAGGTTATCTCTACTCGTAATCGAGGATACCAAAGGTACCTGGTCCGCTGGCAAGGAAGGCCAGATTCTGATGACTCTTGGATCTCCCGAGAAGAATTACAAGAACTGGACCTAGACCTCTTGGAGAGATACCAGAGCCAACTTGAGCCTTACTCGACAGGGTCGAGTTCCTCCCACCCCTGGGAGAATTGGTGCGGGCACCAGACTCAGAAGAAGACTTCAGAGCTCCATCTGGATCTCTGATTAACCTTGTCCGAAGAATTAGGGTTTTTGGTTTGTAATAAGAGTTGACTAGATCAACTCAATTTAGCTTGAGTCTACATTACCTGCATTTTTATTTTGTTGAGTCATGTTGACTCAGTAGTGGACTAGGGTTTCAACCGGGGATGTTACATTTTCTCCCAAGACCTGGCAAGTGGACACCACACTCCCAGCCACACTCCCAGTCCAGGGGGTGCCATATCCACATCCAGCAGCCTTTGGTCCCACTCCACAGATGGCAACCTCCTTCTTTCATGCACCAGATAAAGAGAAGAGCACAAATCAAGGGGGCGGCCAAGACTTTCCCAAGTGACTCCAAGCAAAGAAGGGAAGAAGTTTTTCTTGGAAGAGAATATCAAGGGGTGCCCATTACCTATCAAAACACCTAAAACAAAGATGGGAAGAGCCTTGACTTAGGGAGGAAGAAAAGGAGGAGTCTAAAAGAGTTCATCCAGGGAAGGAAGAAAGTTTTCTTGAAAAAAATCAAGCAAGGTGGCGCCATCTACCTGCCATTTATAACCCAAATCCTAATTTTTGGTATTTTGGCCAACCATATGTAAGGGATTTGCCCTAATTTGGAGATCCCCTCCTTTAGTCCCACATGGGAAAATATGAAACCCTTCTCCCTTGTAAAGCATTATAAATTACATCCCTCTTGTAAGTTGAAAACAATCAATGAAGAAAAATTATTTTTGCTATTCTCTTGTGTTGAGTAACCTAGGTTTCTCTTCTTCCGCACTATTCTAAGTGTTGAGCTCCGTGAGGGGGTAATCCGGGTTCCATTGGAGCCTTGAGGAGGTGAGAGATCTCCATCTTTATCCAAAACCCTAGGTTAGCCACTTAAAAATCCAAAACCCTAGCCGCCCTTCATTATTTTCAATCCATCGAACCCTAGCTCCTTCCATCTCCCATGGCCTCTCTCCCTCTACAAGTCCAGGCCATCCACCTTCATCCAGATCCAGTCCGGCTACTTCAGATCCAGAGCAAGTTCCAAGGAAAATCACATCAGCTTCCAGGAGAATCCAGTTTTCAGCAATTTCAATCTTCAAGTTCATCAACCTGGTAAATTCTTCCCTTGACTCTCTGATTCCATCAATTGTTTTTCTTCTCTTCCAGATCTTGAGTTCAGGAGAAGCCAACCCGCCAAAGGACCAGTACTGGAGGATCCATTGCGAAGAAATCTGAATCCGGGGATCCAACAATCTGCTCGGGAGAGTTCTTCCACCAAAATCTGTGAAGATCATTGTCTGGTTAGGTAAACCATCTCTTCTCTTTATTTCTGTTCTGTTGAAAGTTCGGAGCGAAACCCTAGGTCTGGGAGTTTCTCAACCCCCAGCGATCCGTTGCTTCTGAACTACTCTGATAATTTAGTTTCCTTAAAATTGTGCTTTCAATTATCATATTAGTATCTTTCAATGTTAGGTTAACTTTTCTTTGATTTGAAGCCAACTTCTACAAACATATAAAAACAACAAAAAAAAAATTAGTTAATCTTAATTTACTTCCGCATCGCATCCCTTTATTTGTTCTGCATCATTTTGGTATCAGAGCTTTCGTTCTGCATCATCGAGGTTTGGTTATGTCTATCTTATGAGACATAAGTCTGATTCGTTTGAAATGTTCAAACGATATTGTAATGAAGTTGAAAAACAAACCAGAAAGGAAATCAAAATACTTCGATCAGATCGAGGTGGTGAATACCTTTCAGGTGAGTTTTTGACATATCTTGAGGAGAATGGGATTCTCTCTCAATGGACTCCTCCTATGACACCTCAGTTAAATGGAGTGTCTGAAAGGAGAAATCGGACCTTGTTGGACATGGTTCGATCTATGATGGGGTTTGCTACTTTGCCTATGTTTTTTGGGGATATGCATTGGAGACTGCATGTCAACTTCTTAATAATGTTCCTAGTAAATCCGTTGACAAAACTCCATATGAAATATGGACAGGACGTAAGCCAACCCTTTCACATTTTCGTGTCGGGGGTGTCTGGCTTATGTCATGCGTTTGGAAATAGATAAACTAGGGCCAAGGTCTGAAAAATGTTTTTTTGTTGGTTATCCAAAAGAATCCAAAGGATACTACTTTTACTTGCCTGATGAACAAAAGGTGTTCGTCAGACTTAGAGCTATCTTTTTAGAAAAGGAGTTCCTTATTGAAGGAACTATAGCTTCTAAGATAGAACTTGATGAAGTTCTACAAGTAGAAGAACCTGGGCACACACAGGCTGGTATTGAACCTGATTTGATAAGATCAAATCCTGAGCCTATTGTGCAATCATTAAGGAGATCCGATAGAGTATCGCATCCACCGGATAGATATTTTGGATATCTAATCCAGGATGGCGATCCTGTTGAACTCGATGAGAACAACGAGGATCCGATCACCTATATGGATGCAATGCAAAGGTATGATTCTGAGTTATGGCTTGGAGCCATGAAATCCGAAATGGAGTCCATGGAAATCAACCATGTATGGACATTGGTTGATGCACCTGAAGGGATAAAACCCATTGGGTGCAAATGGATCTTCAAAAGGAAAAGAGGCGCAGACGGGAAGGTAGAGACCTATAAAGCCCGTCTGGTTGCCAAGGGGTATCGTCAACGTTATGGTATTTACTATGACGAGACATTTTCTCCTGTGACAATGCTGAAATCCATTCGGATTATGCTAGCTTTAGCTGCACATTTTGACTATGAGATCTGGCAAATGGATGTCCGAACAGCCTTCCTAAATGGAGAGCTGGAGGAGGAAGTGTATATGACACAACCTGAAGGGTTCACTTCCATAGACGAGTCAAAAGTGTGTAGACTTCAGAAGTCTATCTATGGGCTAAAGCAAGCATCTCGGAGTTGGAACATGCGGTTTGATAAGTGTATCAAATCGTATGGCTTCGTTAGGAACGGAGAAGAACCTTGCATATATAAATGGGCTAATGGTTCTGTAGTTGTATTTCTTGTATTGTATGTGGACGATATTCTCTTAATCGGGAATGACGTTCCTGCATTACAGGGAATAAAAGTTTGGCTTTCATCACAATTCTCCATGAAGGATATGGGAGAAGCCTCATTCATATTAGGTATGAAAATCTATAGTGATAGATCAAAGAGGCTTCTGGGATTGTCCCAATCGACATACATTGACACCGTGTTAAAAAGGTTTAGCATGGAAAATTCCAAGAAAGGCTATCTCCCGATAGGCCATGGAATTACTCTTTCCAAAAAGGATTGTGCGACAACCCCTGAGGAAAGAGAGAGTATGAGTAGAATACCATATGCTTCGGCAGTGGGTTCTATTATGTATGCTATGTTGTGTACTAGACCTGATGTGGCATACTCACTAGGGGTAGTGAGTAGATACCAATCTAACCCAGG
>CM038044.1:49952762-49960262 GCA_021397845.1 Areca catechu
CGCGCAGGGCGCGGGGCACCGGGCGCGCGCACGTGCACGGGCGGCGCGGGTCCTGGCAGCGCCAGGCGCGGGGCAACGTGCGCGCACACGGGCGCGGGGCGCGGGTCCTGGCAGCGCCGGTCGCGGGTCACGCGGGGAGCGCAAGGACGCGGTGAATGCCCCCGAATTTGCAATGCTGCTCGCGACCAGACCCCCCACCCCGGGGTGACCTTGGCCGGATGCCCCGCGCGGGTACTAGATTGGCAAGCCCCCTTGCAGGCGGGGTGCGGGTTTTGGCCGCCCCGGATGCACGTCCGCGCGCGTCCAAGCGCGCGTCCAGGCCCTCCCCCGCTTCTGCAACGTTGCTCGCGGCCCTTGGTTACTCTCCCGGGTATCTGTTTTGGATTTTCTGCTCGTGCGGCGCGCGCCCAGGCCTCCATGGACTCGTGTCCTGGCTGCTCTGTGATCGCGCCCGTGTCGTGCCCTCCGGGACTTGCATCCTGTGCTGTGTGGTTCCGAGTCCTGGCCGCCCTTTTGCCCCGCGCATGGTGTGCGCATCCTGGACATCCTGGACTCGCGTCCGGGGTGCGCTGGATGCTCTCTCGTGCTTGGGCCGTCCGTGACTCGGGTCCAACGACATTTGGGCGCGAGTCTTGGTCCTCCCATGTGTTCGCAAGCTAGCTTTTGTGCCTCGGAACACCTCGGGATGCCCCTTCTACCCCGCCCCTTCCGAGTGCCGGATCTTCGTGGCCATGCGCGCGCGGAACCTTGGTCGATGCCGTCCGGTCCGGTCGACGTCCCGGTCCTTCGGCTCCGTCCGGATCCTTCGGGCGAAAATGCGGCCGCGCGCTCGCGGAACCAAGGTCAGTGTCCTCCGGTCCGGTCGACCTCCCGGTCCAGCTCCTTCGGCTCCGTTCGGATCCTTCGGCGAAAACGCGGCGGCGTGCGCGCGGAACCTAGGTCGGTGTGCGATGGTCCGGTCGACCTCCCGGTCCCGCTCCTTCGGCTCCGTCCGGATCCTTCGGGCGAAAACGCGGCCGCGCACTCGCGCGAACCAAGGTCGGTGTGCGATGGTCCGGTCGACCTCCCGGTCCCGCTCCATCGCTCCGTCCGGATCCTTCGGCAAAATCGCGGTCGCGCGCGCGCGGAACCAAGGTCGGTTTTCGATGGTCCGTTCGACCTCCCGTCCCGCTCCATCATCGCCGTCCGGATCCCTCGGGTGAAAAACGCGGCCGAGCGCGCGCGGAACCAAGGTCGGTGCGCTATTTGGTCCGGTCGACCTCCCGGTCCCGCTCCATCGTTGCCGTCCGGATCCCTCAGGCGAAAAACGTGGCCGCGCGCACGCGGAACCAAGGTCATTGTGCGATGGTCCGGTCGACCTCCCGGTCCCGCTCCATTGCCTTCGTTCGGATCCTTCGGGTGAAATTGCGGCCGCGTGCGCGCGGAACCAAGGTCGGTGTGCGATGGTCCGGTTGACCTCCCGGTCCCGCTCCATCACCTCCGTCCGGATCTTTCGGGCGAAATCGCGGCCGCGCGCGCGCGGAACCAATGTCGATTTTTGATGGTTTGGTTGACCTCCCCGGTCCCGCTCCATCGTCGCCGTCTGGATCCCTCGGGCGAAAAACGCGGCCGCGCGCGCGCACGGAACCAAGATCGGTGTGCTCTTTGGTCCTGTCGACCTCCCGGTCCCGCTCCATCGGCCCGTCCGGATCCTTCGGGCAAAAAACACGGTCGCGTGCGAGGAACCAAGGTCGTTGTGCGATGGTCCGGTCGACCTCCCGTCCCGCTCCATCGCCTACGTCCGATCCTTCGGGCGAAATCGCGGCCGCGCGCGCGCGGAACCAATGCCGGTGTGCGATGGTCCGGTCGACCTCCCGTCCCGCTCCATCGTCGCCGTCCGGATCCCTCGGGCGAAAAACGCGGCCGCACGCACGCGGAACCAAGGTCGGTGCGCTCTATGGTCCGGTCGACCTCCCGGTCCCGCTCCATCGCCTCCATCCGGATCCCTCGGGCGAAATCGTGGCCGCACGCGCACGGAACCAAGGTCGGTGTGCGATGGTCCGGTCGACCTCCCGGTCCCACTCCATCGTCGCCGTCCGATCCCTCGGGCGAAATCGCGCCGCGCGCCGCGTGGAACCAAGGTCGGTGTGCGATGGTCCAGTCGACCTCCCGGTCCCGCTCCATCGTCGCCGTCCGGACCCTCGGGCGAAATCGTGGCCGCGCGCGAGCGTAACCAAGATCGGTTTTCGATGGTCCGGTCGACCTCCCGTTCCCGGTCCATCGTCGCCCTCCGGATCCCTCGGGCGAAAAACGCGGCCGCGCGCGCGCGGAACCAAGGGCGGTGCGCTCTTTGGTTCGGTCGACCTCCCGGTCCCACTCCATCGCCGCCGTCCGGATCCCTCGGGTGAAAATCATGGCGCGCGCACGCGCCGAACCAAGTTCGGTGTGCGATGGTCCGGTCGACCTCCCGGTCCCGCTCCATCGCCTCCGTCCGGATCCCTCGGGCGAAATCATGTCCGCGCATGCGCGGAACCAAGGTCGGTGCGCTCTTTGATCCGGTCGACCTCCCGGTCCCGCTCCATCGGCCCCGTCCGGATCCTTCGGGCAAAAAACGCGGCCGCGCGCGCGCGGAACCAAGGTCGTTGTGCGATGGTCCGGTCGACCTCCCGGTCCCGCTCCATCTCCTACGTCCGGATCCTTCGGGTGAAATCGCGGCCGCGCGCGCGCGGAACCAAGGTCGGTGTGCGATGGTCCGGTCGACCTCCCGGTCCCGCTCCATCGTTGCCGTCCGGATCCCTTGGGAGAAAAACACGGCCGCGCGTGCGCGGAACCAAGGTCGGTGTGCTCTTTGGTCGGGTCGACCTCCCTGTCCCGCTCCATCGCCTCCGTACGGATCCTTCGGGCGAAATCGCGGCCGCACGCGCGCGGAACCAAGGTCGGTGTGCGATGGTCCGGTCGACCTCCCGGTCTCGCTCCATCATCACCGTCCGGATCCCTCGAGCGAAATCGTGGCCGCGAGCGCGCGGAACCAAGGTCGGTGTGCGATGGTCCGGTCGACCTCCCGGTTGATGCGGGACAGAGATTGGACTGGATCGCTGGCGAGCATGAAAGTCACCAGAGATTAGGATTTGCAAAGGAGGAGGAAAAAAGAGGGTGCAGGGTTAAGAAAAAATACTGGGTTCACATAGATTCCCCAAGAAGAACAAGTACATAGCAAAGGGGCTCACACAGATGCCCTAGAAGAACAAGCACATAGCAAAGGGGCTCACATAGATGCCCTGGGCTCACACAGCCAAATGCCCAAAATCAGGGACACAGAAACCCTGGGAAGATGGAGAAGGGATCATACAGATACCTTAGGAGCACACAGATCCTTCACACAGAACAATAAAATTTTATTCATCCATCCTCCCATTATAAAGGCTGAGGGTGGTATTTATAGATTTTCCAACCCTCATTTAAATTGAATACGGGATAAAAAGATAAGAACGAATCAAATTCAAATATAAGATAGGATAAGATAAGCCTATCCATATATCAATCCTAACCAACCAAATCCTAATTCAAATTTTAAATAAAATAAATCCTAAATAAATTTATTCCAAAATGCTTCAAGATCTGTGCCACTCCAAGAATTATGCTTGCTCCAAGATCCGTGCTTGAGATGTCCCCATCATTCTCCTGCGGTGGGGTGAACTCGACTCCGTCGAATCAGGCTGAGCGAGGTTGATGGAACTAAAACCAATCAAAAAGGACTCCGATGCTGAGCGAGGTTGATGATGGTGGCGGCCATGGCGGAGGAACGCGGCTAGCCAACGGAGAGCACTGAGGCGATCCGGTGGAGCATTCGATCTGAAGCTTGAGGGCGACGATGAATCAGGTGTTGGGGCTCGCCGGCTGTAGGCAGGGGAGATGTCATTGATGGAGAGAAGAAGACGACCGCCGGTGGGCTCGGAGGTGATCCCTCCGATGAGGTCGGGGACCAGAGTCTTTCACAGAGTGGCTGGGAGCTGGGGTTTAGGATGGCTGGGGGGAGAATGATCCGACGTCGATGTTGGGGAAGGATCCGTGGACGAGATTTGAAACAGGGAAGAAGAGTATAGTGGGCTGGTGATGAAGTAGAAAAATCCTAATCCTTTAGCTCTGATACCATTTGATGCGGGACAGAGATTGGACTGGATCGCTGGCGAGCATGAAAGTCACCAGAGATTAGGATTTGCAAAGGAGGAGGAAAAAAGAGGGTGCAGGGTTAAGAAAAAATACTGGGGTTCACATAGATTCCCCAAGAAGAACAAGTACATTGCAAAGGGGCTCACACAGATGCCCTAGAAGAACAAGCACATAGCAAAGGGGCTCACATAGATGCCCTGGGCTCACACAGATGCCCAAAATCAGGATCACACAGAAACCCTGGGAAGATGGAGAAGGGATCATACAGATACCTTAGGAGCACACAGATCCTTCACACAGAACAATAAAAATTTTATTCATCCATCCTCCCATTATAAAAGCTGAGGGTGGTATTTATAGATTTTCCAACCCTCATTTGAATTTGAATACAGGATAAAAAGATAAGAACGAATCAAATTCAAATATAAGATAGGATAAGATAAGCCTATCCATATATCAATCCTAACCAACCAAATCCTAATTCAAATTTTAAATAAAATAAATCCTAAATAAATTTATTCCAAAAATGCTTCAAGATCTGTGCCACTCCAAGAATTATGCTTGCTCCAAGATCCGTGCTTGAGATGTCCCCATCATTTGGTATCAGAGCATGGTTGCATTAGGGTAGAATAGTTTTTCTTTCCATCCAAGATCTAAAATTCACGCCTCCTGAGCGGGTGTACTCCAGTACACTGTCACGACCCATGGGAATAATGAGCCCTGGCCGGACGTGAGTTTTTAGATTGAAGTTTTGGGTAAGCCATTGCACTTGTTTGATTAGGTTCTGTTTTCTGAAAATTTGCATCTATTTACTGTAATCCGTCTGCAGCTCCAAAGCAAGTCACTGATTTTTTATTGAAATATTTTTTTTTCTTGTTCCTTTTTAAGTCAGTTATCACCATATTAAATTTCATCATCAAAAAAATTATAAAAAAATAAAAATTTCTGCAGTTCGACACTGTCATTAGGGTTATGTTCTGTCCTTTTTATTTATCTTCATTTGTAGGATCTGCTTAGATTAGTATAGATTTTAGTTTTAAAATTCCTTTCATCTACATTGAAGCATATAAGTTAGAAATCCTTTGTGAATTTTTCAGAATTTTTGGACATTTTTTTCATCACGTTTTCCACACCACTTTCAAATTGCAACACACTTATGCAGCACCTTTGCATTTCATTCATCTCATGAGAAATCAAATTAAGGCATCAATTTGACATAGGGTCAGGTTCATCACCTGTCCCTAGCCCAAAAATCACCAACCAGCATATCGATCCCAGCCCGTTAATTAAAATTGAGTAGAACGTTAATTGCCCTAGTGGGTTAGGGACACCAACAAGTTGGGTTCAGGTTAGGGTCAGTTAACTGTGTCAGCTATTGGTGTGTGCTTACTGGCTTGGTGTCTAGGATGGGTGCATCAGGGCTTGTGATTTGGTCCGCCTACCTGGCCAATCTCAGATTGGTGTCTAAGGTTGGCAATCAGGGACCTTCACTCCCCTCCACCTACCTGGCTAAGTCCCATAAGTACTACTAGCTAGTTGGTTCACTTAATTAGACTTCTAATTTGTGCTCTAGGTCTAGGAAACATTAGCTCGAGCTTGAGTCCATTTGCATGCATGACAACTAGAGCAGGACACCATATTCACCAATCCAAGCCCAGTCCAGTGTAGCCATGGACCCGAATCTTGAAACCATGCTGAAAGGCCTAAATGATCTAATGGCCCAATTGAACCAAATGCTGGCTAAACAATTTTCCTTAGACCAACCAACTCCTACTTTCCCATTAGCTCATATGAATGATAGGAGTAAGAACCCTGAAGTACAAGTTGAGTTCATGATACTCAAGACTTAGGGTATCCTCAAACTGAAGGCTAGGGAAGGAAGAAGGCAAGTCTGAACCTATTAAATATGTGTATGAGAGTAACATAAGTTTAATAGATGAATATGAAGGAAGACTGTGAAGAGAACAACTTTAATACCTTACCTGAGGAAACCTTTGGTAAAGAAAAGATTATTGAGCCTAGTCCTGAAACATCAGAACAACCAAAATTTAGTGAGGACTTGGTTCCCGTAAGACAATGCCCTCAGGAAGAACCCAATACTTTAGCTTCGACACAAGAACTCCTTCAGGTACCTGAGAAGAACCCAATCATTATTTTAGAAGACTTTCCTGATGACCTTCAACTACTTAGAAGCATCCCGCCTGTAGATCAATATTCAAATCTTAAGGTCATCATGAGTAACCAAGGTCTGTTCAAGATTCCCCTAAATTATCCCAAGACTCGGATTCCTATTTCCTGCCTTTCCTTAAGTCTTATCCTAATTTTAGAGCCATTAAGTTTCATTTTGATGAGATTACTAGGTTGCATGAGCCTTTAAAGCCTATTCCTTTTGCTACTTACGTTTGGAAACCTTATGGCATTTGCTAGGAACCCATGGTAAATTCTCATGTGCATACCAGACCAGGGTCAAACCTAGAGAGTCATTAATCTGTTAGGTTTAGGCCCTAGAGAGTCCAATAAAATTCCTCTCAATAAAGATGCCTAGTTCAGTTTGCATTTCGTAAGTGCTTGTGTAAGTTTCTGAGTCTGCTTAGTCTTTTGCACAGCATGTCACAAATCTGCATAAAGAAATCAGTAATAAGATCAACCTGAGCAATGAAACTTATAAACACTTAGCTGACTCACATAAGAGGGCTAAAGAATTCTGTGAAGGGGATTATGCGATGATTAGGCTCAACCCTGAACGGTTTCCCCCTGGAACCATAAAGAAGCTGCATGCCCGCGGAGCGGGACATTTTAAGATCTTAAGGAAAATAGGGCCTAATGCATATGTTTTGGAACTTCCACCTGATATGGGTATTAGTACAACCTTCAATGTTTCAGACCTAGTAGAATACAAAGACACTACTATAATCTAGTGAGCCTTTTGAGCCAGAAACTTTCATTGAGAGTGAACATATTCCCGAGTGTCCACCACCACCTTACCTGAGCAAAGAGAGAGGATTGAGAGAATCCTGGATGACAAGATCATTACTACCAGGAATAAGGACTATCAGCGATACCTGGTTCAATGGCAAGGTCGACCTGAGTCCCGACAACTCTTGGATTACTCGAGAGGACCTGCAAAGACTTAACCCAGACTTGTTCGAGCATTACTAGGGCAAAACTGAACCATACTCGACTGGTCGAGTTCTGCCCACCCCAGGAGAATTGGTGTGGACACCAGAAGCCAAAAGAAACTTCACTCCAACAAGGTTAGCCTTATCCCAATTTGGATCGAAGATAATTAGGTTACCTTGTATCCTTTAGTTCAAAAATATTTTATTTTCAAGAGTCATTTCCTTTTCAAGT
>CM038044.1:50216686-50241686 GCA_021397845.1 Areca catechu
GAGGCAATGGAGCGGGACCGGGAGGTCGACCGGACCAAAGAGCGCACCGACCTTGGTTCCACGCGCGCGCGGCCGCATTTTTCGCCCGAGGGATCCGGACGACGACGATGGAGCCGGACCGGGAGGTCGACCGGACCATCGCACACCGACCTTGGTTCCGCGCGCGCGCAGCCACGATTTCGCCCGAAGGATCCGGACGTAGGCGATGGAGAGGGACCGGGAGGTCGATCGGACCATTGCACAACGACCTTGGTTCCGCGCGCGCGCGGCCGCGTTTTTTGCCCGAAGGATCCGGACGGGGCTGATGTAGCTGGACCGAGAGGTCGACCGGAGCAAAGAGCACACCGATCTTGGTTCCGCGCACGCGCGGCCGCGTTTTTCGCCCGAGGGATCCGAACGGCGACGATGGAGCGGGACCGGGGAGGTCGACCAAACCATCGAAAACCGACATTGGTTCCGCGCGCGCGCGGCCACGATTTCGCCCGAAGGATCCGGACGGAGGCGATTGAGCGAGACTGGGAGGTCAACAGGACCATCGCACACCGACCTTGGTTCCGTGCGCGCACGGCCGCAATTTCGCCCGAAGGATCCGGACGAAGGCAATGGAGCGGGACCGGGAGGTCGACCGGACCATCGCACAACGACCTTGGTTCTGCGCACGCGCGGCCGCGTTTTTCGCCCGAGGGATCCGGACGACAACGATGGAGCGGGACCGAAAGGTCGACCGGACCAAAGAGCGCACCGACCTTGGTTCCGCGCGCGCGCGGCCGCGTTTTTCGCCCGAGGGATCTGGACGGCGACGATGGAGAGGGACCGGGAGGTCGACCGGACCATCGAAAACCGACCTTGGTTCCGCGCACGCACGGCCACGATTTTGCCCGAAGGATACGGACGGAGCCGATGGAGCGGGACCGGGAGGTCGACCGGACCATCGCACACCGACCTTGGTTCCGCGCGCGCGTCATCGCATTTTTGCACGAAGGATCCGGACAGAGTCGAAGGAGCGGGACCGGGAGGTCGACCGGACCATCGCACACCGACCTAGGTTCCGCGCGCGCGCGGCCGCGTTTTCGCCCGAAGGATCTGGACGGAGCCGAAGGAGCGGGACCGGGAGGTCGACCTGATGGGAAGAAGAAATGAAAAAAAATGCTTTATGAGATGAAGGAATGAGACTAAATATTCTAAAGGAGATTAGTTAAAGATCAATCTAATTAATTTCTTAAGCATATGGCTAATCGAACTATAATGACTAGGAATTTAATGAACACAACTCAATATGATTAAACGCAAATCTAGAGTGGACTAAACAGAATAATAATGATCTACCATAGTAAATTAACCATCTAAATTAAGCTAGTCCTACTTTTTTAATAATCCAAACCCTAAGAAGTTAGGGATTACCTGACCTTGATCAATCCAAAGGATTTCTCTCAAGGTAAGTTCTAGGATGACCAAAATACACCACTTGGTGGCTCACTCAGCATTCTGGGTTCTGGCAAGAAGTTCCTTCTTCTAAAGTCTGGATTCCGGAGGCCCTGTCACAAAGAAACCTGGGATTAGAAACAAGCTAAAGAACTCAAATTAAAGAAGGGAAGAATGATGGGTTGAAGGATGGATGAAGGCTTCTTCTTCTTGAGGGAATCGACTCCTTTCTGATTCCTAGGGTTGGAGAACCGGCTCCTTGCTTGATCACTTGATTCTTGGCTTGATTTCTTCTTGAACTTTGATGCGAACTTGATCTTCTTTGAGAGATGCAATGGAAAGAAAGTGTTTGAAGTGGAGAAAAGAGGAGGAAGAGGAAGAGAGAAACAAGGTCACATAGACCTAAAAGAAACCTAGGCACAAAGCCAAAGAGGGGCACATAGCCAAGACCTTCACATAGAAGAAAGAGCTTTTTTTTTCATTCATTTATCAATCTCCCACATTTCTCATGCCCAAGGCTTTTTAAAGACTTACATTTGAATTCAAACTAACCTAATTTGGTGGAGGATATCATGGGGAAGTTACATGGAATAAGGAGAGAATTGTGGGAATAGGTTTGATATGATTTGGAGGAGTGGTCCCCCCTCACTTTGGCCGACCACCCTTGCTTTGGAGAGCTTTGGTCGGCCAAGCATGAATTTAAATTCAAATGACATGCTAAGGCTTGACTTGGTTGACCATCTTCAAAAACTTGGACTTGGTGATTTGACCTCCTTCTTGATTTTGACAATTTGACCTTCTCCATGACTTTGGACTTTGACTAATTGACTTTCTTCAAGAATTGGCTCCTTGGGACTTGATTAAGAGTCAGCTCCTTTAGTGGTGAGGTGTCTGATGAGGTGGCAAGAGTCGGCTCCAAGGTGGTGGTGATGTGCCTTCAAGAGTCGGCTCTAGGGTGGTGATGTGTCTTCAAGTGTGGGCTCCATTGGTGGTGAAGTGATGAAGTGGTACTTTGAAGCCCGAGTTGCTTCTTGATAAGTCTTCAAAAGTGAGTTGACTGGATTGACTGACCCAACAGCGGACTAACCTGTCCTTGATTACATTTATTTTGAAATAAAATATTGACATGATTTGTTACTCCAACCATAAGGACTTTTGGATGGGTTGAAGTCTTTTTGTTAACCTGGTGCCCACACCAATTCTCCCAGGGTGGGAGGAACTCGACCCTGTCGAGTGATATGTTTCTATTATATCCGGGTCGATTTGTTGCAGGTCCTCTCGGGTGATCCAGGAGTCTTCAGATTCAGGACGTCCTTGCCATCGAATCAGATAGCGTTGGTAGCCCTTATTTCTAGTGGTGATAATCTGGTCATCCAAGATTCTTTCAACACTCTCTCTTTGCTCAGGAATATTTGGTGGTGGACACTCATTTGGGACATCACTCTCAAAGGATACACTAGGACCAAAAAGCTCATCAGGTATTGGTACAGGTTCCTTGTATTCTTTGAGGTCAGAAATATTAAAAGTAGAACTAATGCCATAACTAGATGGTAAATCTACTACATAAGCATTAGATCCAATTCTCTTTATTATTCTGAAGGGTCCGGCTCCCCGGGCATGGAGTTTCTTCATTGTTCCGGGTGGAAACCTCTCTGGTTTGAGTTTAATCATTACTAAATCCCCTTCATTAAATTCTTTAAGCCGTTTATGTAGATCAGCCGTATGCTTATAAAATTCATTGCTTGTTTGAATCTTTTGGCTAATCTCCTTATACAAGTCCTTAAGATGCTGTGCATATGATTCGGCGGATTCCGACACCCGTGCATGTGCTGGTAATGGGACTAGATCTAAAGGTCTCTTAGGTTTATATCCATGGACCACTTCAAATGGACTCTTCCCAATAGATCTATTGACTGAGCTATTATAAGCAAACTCAGCACGAGGAAGTAAAAGATCCCAGTTCCCTAAGTTTTCTCCAACTAAACACCTCAATAGATTACCTAAGCTTCGGTTTACAACCTCGGTTTGGCCATCAGTTTGAGGGTGATAGGCTGTAGAGAATTTCAGTTTGGTACCTAACATGTGCCAGAGGGTTTTCCAGAAGTAACTGGTGAACTTGACATCTCTATCTGACACAATGGTTCTAGGTAAACCATGAAGCTTAACGATATGATCCAAGAAAAGTTTGGCCACTTTTGACGCATCTAAAGTCTGAGAACACGGAATAAAGTGCGCCATCTTAGAAAATCGATCGACAACCACAAAGATAGAATCATGTTTCTTGGGAGTTCTAGGGAGACCTGTCACGAAATCCATACTAATGTCTTGCCACGGACCTTCAGGGACAGGTAAAGGTGTGTACAAACCAGTGTTTTGTTTTTGGTGCTTTGCTACCGCACAGGTTCGACACTGGGCTACTATCTGGGCAACATTCTTCTTAAGACTAGGCCAGAAAAATTGATCCTCCATAGCCAAGATGGTTTTGTTTCTACCAAAATGTCCAGCTAATCCTCCAGCATGGGCTTCCCAGATCAGAAATTCCCTAACAGAAGTTTTGGGAATGCACAGCCTATTTTCCTTGAAAAGGTATCCATCTAATAGAATGTAATCGCTATGTTCACTAGACGGACCTTGTTGGAGGGAGTGATAGATATGACCAAAGTCAGGGCATGTAGAATACTCACTCTTCAACCTATCAAATCCTACTATCTCAGTCCTCACAGTATTCATCAACATAGATCGACGGCTTAATGCATCAGCAACTCGATTCTCAGTACCGGCACGATGTTTCAGAACGAACGTGTACCCTTGTATGAACTCTACCCATTTCCCGTGCCTAGGGTTCAACTTCTTCTGAGAACTAAGGAACCTAAGAGCTTCATGATCAGAAAATAAAACAAATTCCTGCGGTAAAAGGTAGTGACGCCAATAGCGTAAAGCTTGTACTACCGCATATAGCTCCTTATCATAGGTTGAATACCTTAGTCTCGCATCATTCAACTTCTCACTAAAGAATGCTACTGGGTGATTCTCTTGACTTAAAACTCCTCCAATTCCAACCCCAGAAGCATCACAAGCGACCTCAAATAATTTGGAAAAATCCGGAAGCCTTAAAACAGGTGCTTGTGTCATTATCTCTTTAATCATTAGGAAAGCTTTATCAGCCGCTCTAGTCCATTCAAAATTTCCTTTCCTAATGCAATCAGTGATGGGTGCCACTATCGTACTGAATCCCCTAATAAACCTCCTATAGAAAGTGGTTAGACCATGGAAACTACGTACTTCATGGATGTTCTTGGGTACAGGCCATTCTACTATGGATTTGACTTTCTCTGGGTCAGCTGACACTCCTTCAGAAGTAACTACAAATCCTAGAAAGATGACTCTATGTGTGAGGAAGTCACACTTTTTGATATTGGCATAGAGGCTATCTTTTCTAAGAACTTGACAAACTTGGCTCAGGTGATCTAAGTGGTCTGCCTTGGTTTGGCTATATATAAGGATATCATCAAAATAGACCACAACAAATTTTCCTATGAAGGCTTTCAACACCTGATTCATGATCCTCATAAATGTGCTGGGTGCGTTGGAAAGACCGAATGGCATGACTAACCACTCATATAATCCATCTTTAGTCTTGAAAGCGGTCTTCCATTCATCCCCAGGTCTAACTCTAACCTGATGATAGCCACTCTTTAAATCAATTTTGGAGAAAATTGTTGCTCCGGCTATCATATCTAACATGTCGTCAAGTCGTGGGATCGGGAACCTATACTTCACCGTAATCTTATTGATGGCTCGGCTATCTACACACATCCGCCAAGTACCATCCTTCTTAGGGGTTAACAATGCGGGGACTGCGCAAGGACTTAGACTTTCCTTAATAAACCCCTTCCTAAGTAATTCCCCAATCTGTTTCTGCATTTCCTGATGTTCAGCTGGGTTCATCCTATAGTGAGGCAAATTAGGTAAAGTTGCCCCGGGGACTAAATCTATGACATGCTGTATGTCCCTTAAAGGTGGAAGGCTATCGGGAAGATCTTCGGGAAATACGTCCTTATACTCTTCTAATAATTGGACCACCTCTGGAGGGTGTTCTATAGGTGTGTGGTCCTTAACCTCTTTTGCTGCTACCACCCAAATAGGTGCTCCCTCTTGGATATCTTGTTCTATTTCTTTTGCACCTATCAGATTTAATCCAGTTTTCTTTTCCTTCAAGCTACTGGTTCCTCTCCTGACATTGTCCTTAGGCTCTTTTGGATGAATGACAATTCTCTTGCCATTAAAATTGAAAGCACAGGAGTTTGACCGACCAAAGATGGTCACATCATGATCAAACAGCCATGGCCTGCCTAAGATGATGCTACTTACTCCCATAGGAAGCACATCACACCAGACCTTATCTTGATAGGATTGAATTTGGATTTGGACTTGGCACCGTAGCTTGATTGGAATAGATGTAGAGTCTATCCAGGATACCTTATATGGATTGGGATGTGGTACAACGGATAACCCTAAACTCTTTGCTGCACTAGTGGAAATGGCGTTGACACAGCTTCCACTATCTATCACAATCTTACAGACCTTTTCCTTAATTTTGACAAATGTTTGTAGGATGTTAGTCCTACGCCAGTCTTCTTGTTCTTTGGTCTGTGTCATGATACACCTAACGACTCCTAGTAAATCTGATGAGTCCAAATTTTCCTCATCTCCCTCATACTCATCAGCTAAGCAATCTTCTGCTTCATACACTTCTTCGTCACCATTCTCTAAATGCTCTAAGCCTTCTTCCTCTACTTCACCAATGTGTAAAGCTCTAGAGGGACACTGACTCATATAATGACCCGGTTGACGGCACTTATAACATACTTGACTTGTCCTACCTTGACTTTCAGGCCCTTTTCCTTTATCTTCTCTAGATGGGGTGGCTGAATTGGGCCTAGGAATTGGATTTGAGCTGGACCTAGGCTTAGCTGTGGGAGTAGGAACCGAACTGGGTCTACTAGCAAGTGGACTGAACCTAGAGGGCTCTGGTTTCCTAAAAGTAGATCTCCTCTGAAATCTCTCATAGTCCATGGCAACCTGATATGCCTGCTCTAAATCATGGACTTCCCTCAAAAATAATTCCCCCTTGATGTCTTCATTCAGCCCTGATCTAAACCTAGACAAAGTGGCTGCCTCCGACTCGACCACGTTGCACCGCATGACAAACTCGTCAAATTTGGTGACATACTCAGAGACGGTTTTGTTTCCTTGTGTTAACCGTTGCCACTGATCTAGTAATCTCTCTTGATAAGACATGGGTAGGTATTTTTCTCTAAGTTTTCTCTTCATATCTCTCCATGTGCTTACCGGTACATCTCCCCTCTGTCTAATCGTGCGCTCTACATTTCCCCAATGTAGTCTAGCCTGTCGAACCAGCCTGATCTTAGCAAATTTGAATCTCCTCTCATCTGACATGTCATACCAATCAAAATACTGGTCCATGTCAGCCTCCCAATCTATATACACCTTAGGATCTAAGCTTCCTTCAAAAGTTGGTGCATCTAGACGGATGTTCCTTAAGGCCCGGTCATCCTGATCGAAATTTTCATGGTGATGCCTTCTTTGATTAAAGTCAGGGGTGTGATCATCAAAATCGTGTTGTGGCCTTCTATGGGTTGGGTCAGGAGTGCGTTCTTGCCGTTGGGCTCTGGGATGGTCTGGAGGTAATCTGGGAGATGGTGGTTCAGTTGGAGTTAACCTAGCTTCCTCTAGGACCCCTATTCTATCCTCGACCCGATCAAGCTTAGCATTCATTGTAGCCATTTGCTCTATCATAGACTTCATGAGACTCTCCATATTAGGGTCCATGGACGAACTTGGTTGATCTTGTGAACGGTGGAATGGTGTTCCTGATCTAGTGGTCATGAAAATGATGCACTCGAACGACTATGGCTCCTAGACCTAGAGCACAAGTTAAGAACCCAATTGAAAGACTAACTAACCAGTAGTAACTTATATCACTTGGCCAGGTAGGTGGAAGGGGAGCTGGAGATCCCTGAATACCAACCTTAGACACCAATCAGAGATTGGCCAGGTAGGTGGATCAAACCACAAGCCCTTACACACCAATCCTAGACACCAAGTTAATAAGCACACACTAACTAGCTAATACAATCAACTTGATTTCTAATTCGAACCCGACCTGTTGGTGTCCCTAACCCACTAGGGTATTAGGTCTAATTGATTTTAATTAAGGATTGGGTTCGAATGATGAAGGGAGGTGGTTTTTTGGGCTAAGGACAGGTAATTACTTCCTGACCTTATGTTAATTTCATGCCCTTAGATAGCTTAATCATGAAATGAATGCATGACTAAATTACTGATGCAGAGTGGTGTGTTGCAGTTCGAAAGTGATGTTGGAAGGTGCAGTAAAAAACGTCAAAAAAATTTGAAAAAAATTAATGAGAACTCCTAACTTATAGATGTCATACCAGGTGAAGCAGAATTTCAAAATAAAATCTAGACTGTTCTAGGCAGATCCTGAATAAAGGCACTAAAAGCTCAAGAACAGAACAGAAAACCTAATGACACTATCGGACTGCAGGAATTTTCATTTTTTTTGTAATTTTTTTCTGAAGCTGAAATTTTAAACGGTGATAAACAACTTAAAATGGAACAAGAAAAAAAAATATGTCAAAGAAAAATGCACTACTTGCCTTTGGAGCTGCAGGCGGATTACAGTCAGCCTACACCTAATTACAGCAAGCAGGGAAAAATCAGACTTACATAGAATTCTTCTATGTAGTCCAAAGCAATGACCAAGATAGGACAACCTTACACTATAAGGATCCACCTTATAGTAGGACAACCTGATTTCATCTTGGTTTTGCAATGCAAGGGTTGGCTATAATCTTATAGCACCAAAGATAAATCGATGCAAACCCTAAACACAGATATGCCCTAATCAACCTGCTCTGATACCAATAATGATGGGAAGAAGAAATGAAAAAAAATGCTTTATGAGATGAAGGAATGAGACTAAATATTCTAAAGGAGATTAGTTAAAGATCAATCTAATTAATTTCTTAAGCATATGGCTAATCGAACTATAATGACTAGGAATTTAATGAACACAACTCAATATGATTAAACGCAAATCTAGAGTGGACTAAACAGAATAATAATGATCTACCATAGTAAATTAACCATCTAAATTAAGCTAGTCCTACTTTTTTAATAATCCAAACCCTAAGAAGTTAGGGATTACCTGACCTTGATCAATCCAAAGGATTTCTCTCAAGGTAAGTTCTAGGATGACCAAAATACACCACTTGGTGGCTCACTCAGCATTCTGGGTTCTGGCAAGAAGTTCCTTCTTCTAAAGTCTGGATTCCGGAGGCCCTGTCACAAAGAAACCTGGGATTAGAAACAAGCTAAAGAACTCAAATTAAAGAAGGGAAGAATGATGGGTTGAAGGATGGATGAAGGCTTCTTCTTCTTGAGGGAATCGACTCCTTTCTGATTCCTAGGGTTGGAGAACCGGCTCCTTGCTTGATCACTTGATTCTTGGCTTGATTTCTTCTTGAACTTTGATGCGAACTTGATCTTCTTTGAGAGATGCAATGGAAAGAAAGTGTTTGAAGTGGAGAAAAGAGGAGGAAGAGGAAGAGAGAAACAAGGTCACATAGACCTAAAAGAAACCTAGGCACAAAGCCAAAGAGGGGCACATAGCCAAGACCTTCACATAGAAGAAAGAGCTTTTTTTTTCATTCATTTATCAATCTCCCACATTTCTCATGCCCAAGGCTTTTTAAAGACTTACATTTGAATTCAAACTAACCTAATTTGGTGGAGGATATCATGGGGAAGTTACATGGAATAAGGAGAGAATTGTGGGAATAGGTTTGATATGATTTGGAGGAGTGGTCCCCCCTCACTTTGGCCGACCACCCTTGCTTTGGAGAGCTTTGGTCGGCCAAGCATGAATTTAAATTCAAATGACATGCTAAGGCTTGACTTGGTTGACCATCTTCAAAAACTTGGACTTGGTGATTTGACCTCCTTCTTGATTTTGACAATTTGACCTTCTCCATGACTTTGGACTTTGACTAATTGACTTTCTTCAAGAATTGGCTCCTTGGGACTTGATTAAGAGTCAGCTCCTTTAGTGGTGAGGTGTCTGATGAGGTGGCAAGAGTCGGCTCCAAGGTGGTGGTGATGTGCCTTCAAGAGTCGGCTCTAGGGTGGTGATGTGTCTTCAAGTGTGGGCTCCATTGGTGGTGAAGTGATGAAGTGGTACTTTGAAGCCCGAGTTGCTTCTTGATAAGTCTTCAAAAGTGAGTTGACTGGATTGACTGACCCAACAGCGGACTAACCTGTCCTTGATTACATTTATTTTGAAATAAAATATTGACATGATTTGTTACTCCAACCATAAGGACTTTTGGATGGGTTGAAGTCTTTTTGTTAACCTGGTGCCCACACCACGACCGGACCAGAGGACACCGACTTTGGTTCCGCGCGCGCGCGCGCCACGTTTTCGCCCGAAGAATCCGGACGGAGCCGAAGGACCGGGACGTCGACCGGACCGGACGGCACCGACCATGGTTCCGCGCGCGCGCGGCCGCGAAGATCCGGCACTCGGAAGGGGCGGGTGTAGAAGGGGCATCCCGAGGTGTTCCGAGGCACAAAAGCTAGCTTGCGAACGCAAGGGAGGACCAAGACTCGCGCCCAAATGTCGTTGGACCCGAGTCACGGACGGCCCAAGCATGAGAGAGCACCCAGCGCACCCCGGACGCGAGTCCAGGATGTCCAGGATGTGCACACCATGCGCGGGGCAAAAGGGCGGCCAGGACTCGGAACCACACAACACAGGATGCGAGTCCCGGAGGGCACGACACGGGCGCGATCATAGAGCAGCCAGGACACGAGTCCATGGAGGCCTGGGCGCGCGCCGCGCGAGCAGAAAATCCAAAACAGATACCCGAGCGAGTACCCAAGGGTCGCGAGCAACATTGCAGAAGCGGGGGAGGGCCTGGACGCGCGCCTGGATGCACGCGGATGCGCATCCGGGGCGGCCAAGACCCGCGCCCCGCCCGCAAGGGGGCTTGTCAACCTACTACCCGCGCGGGGCATCCGGCCAAGGTCCACCCCGGGGGTTCCTGGGTCGCGAGCAGCATTGCAAATTCGGGGGCATGCCCCGTGTCCTTGCGCGCCCCGCGTGACCCGCGCCCCGCGCCCGTGCGCGCGCCCGTTGCCCCATGCCCGGCGCTGCCAGGACCAGCGCCCGTGCGCGCGCCCGGTGCCCCGCGCCCGTGCGCGCGCCCGTTGCCCCGCGCCCTGCGCCGCCAGGACCCGCGCCGGCCCGCGCCCGTGCGCGCGCCCGGTGCCCCGTGCCCTGCGCTGCCAGGACCCGCGCCCGCCCGCGCCCGTGCGTGCGCCCGGTGCCCCGCGCCGGATGCTGCCACGACGCGCGCCCGCCCGCCCCCGTGCGCGCGCCCGGTGCCCCGCGCTGCCAGGACCCGCACCCGCCCGTGCGCGCGCCCGGTGACCCGCGCCCGGCGCTGCCAGGACGCGCGCCCGCCCGCGCCCGTGCGCGCTCCCGGTGCCCCGCGCCCGGCGCTGCCAGGACGCGCGCCCGCCCGCGCTCGTGCGCGCGCCCGCACGCGCCCGTGAGCGCGCTCGGTGCCTCGCGCCAGTCGCTGACAGGACCCGCGTCCGTGCGCGCCCGGTGCCCCGCGCCCGGCGCTGCCAGGACGCGCGCCCGCCCGTGCCCGTGCGCGCGCCCGGTGCCCCGCGCCCGTCGCTGCCAGGACCCGCGTCCTTGCGCGCGCCCGGTGCCCCACGCCCGGCGCTGCCAGGACCCGCGCCCGCACGTGCCCGTGCGCGCGCCCGGTGCCCCGCGCCCGGCGCTGCCAGGACCCGCGCACGCCCGCGCCCGTGAGCGCGCCCGGGGACTCGAGCCCGGCGCTGCTAGGACCCGCGCACGCCCACGCCCGTGCGCGCGCCCTGGGACTCGAGCCCGGCGGTGCCAGGACCCGCGCATGCCCGCGCCCTTGCGCGCGCCCGTGGACTCGAGCCCGGTGGTGCCGGGACCCACGCACGCCCGTGCCATGACCCGGGCGCACGTGCTGGGTTACCCGCGCACTCCCGTACCACGACCCGCGCAAGCCCGTGCCTTGACACGTGCGCGCGCGTGCCCGGTGACCCGTGCACTCCCGTGCCATGATCCGGGCGCGCGCGCACCCGGTGACCCGCGCACGCCCGTGCCATGACCCGTGCATGCCTGCGCGCTGCCCCTTGCGCCCGGCAGTGCCGTGACCCACGCACGCCCGCGCTCTTGCACATGCCCGGGGCCTTGCGCCCACCGGTGCCATGACGCGTGCACGCCCGCGCCCGGCCCCTTGCGCCCGGCGGTGCCACGACCCGCGCACGCCCGGGGCCTTGCGCCCGTCGGTGCCATGACCCGCGCACGCCCGCTCCCTTGCGCGCTGCCGTGGCCTTGCGCCCGGCGGTGCCGCGACCCGTGCACGCCCGCGCCCGGTGCCCGCGCCCGGCAGTGCCGTGACCCGCTCACGCCCGTGCCAAGACCCGCGCGCACGTCGGGTGCTATGCACCGGCCCATGCCATGACCAGCGCGCGCCGTGCCAGGACCGGCACGCGCCGTGCCCTCGTGCGAGCTCGGTGCCTCGCACCCGCCCGTGCCGTGACCGGCGCACGCCCTTGGCACGACCCGCGCGTGCCTTGTGCCCGCCCGTGCCATGGCCCGCTCCTGGCTCCTCGCGCCCGGCAGCACTGTGACCCGTGCAAGCCAGTGCCACGACCCGCGCGCGCGCTGGTTGACATGCTCCAGGCGGCCCTGTGACCCGCGCGCGCCCGTGCCATGACCCGCGCGCGCGCCCGGTGGCGCCGTGACCCGCGCGCGCGCCCGGTGACCCGCGCCCGGAAGCGCCGTGACCCGCGCACGCCAGTGCCGTGGCCCGCGCGCGCGCCCGGTGACCCGTGCAAGCCCGCGCCGCGACCCGCGCGCGCACCGGGCGTCCCGCGCCCGGCTGCTCCGTGATCCGTGCACGCCCGTGCCGTGGCCCGCGCACGCCAGTGCCGTGACCCGTGCACGTTGCCTTGCACCCGACAGTGCCGTGACCCGCGCACGCCCGCGCCGTGGCACGCGCCCGTTGACTTGCGCACAGCAACTCCGTGACCCGCACCCGCCCGTGCCGTGACCCGCGCCTGCGCGCGCCCGGTGACCCGCGCACGCCCGTGCCATGACCCCGCGCGTTCCTGAGCCCGCAGTGCCCTTGTGCGCGCCCGTCGGTGGCATGACACGCGCACGCCCGTGCCACGACTTGCGTGCGCGCGCTCCCGTTGCCCTGCGCATGGCAGCGCCGTGACCCGCGCATGGCAGCGCCGTGACCCGCGCGCGCTCGAGCCCGCCGTGCCCTTGTGCGTGCCCGGTGCCTCACGCCCGGCGGTGCCATGACCCGCGCGCGCGCCCATTGCCCTGCGCATGGCAGCGCCGTGACCCGCGCGCTTCCGTGCCATGGCCCGCGCGCAAGCGCCCGGTGACCCGCGCGCGCCGTGCCACGACCCGCACGCGCCCGAGCCCGCCGTGCCCTTGTGCGCGTCCGGGGCCTCGCGCCCGGCGGGACATGGCCCGCGTGCGCCCGGTGACTTGCGCCCGGCTGTGCCATGGCCCGGGCACGCCCCTGCGGCGACCCGCGCACGCCCGATGACCTGCACCCGGCGGTGCCGCGACCCGCGCGCCCGCGTGCGTCCCGCGGCCTGCCGTCCGCGCCCCCGCCCGGGCGTGCCCCGTTTCCGGCCGTGCGATGCCGGGGCCCGCCGTGGGATTCGGGTCTCCGTCGCCATGGCACGGTCGCGGTAGCGTGGGCGCTCACCGGGCCCTCGCGGAGGGTCCGGAGTCACGCCCGCGCTCTCGGGACCCGTGTCTCGACGCGCACGGCACGGGCACCCGCCCGGAGCATCTTGGTTTCAACCAATGCGGCGAACCCGGAGCTCCGGGAGAGGCATCCGACCAAAGGCGGGGAGTGGCCGGGGAGAGCGCGCCGTCTCCGGTCCCGGCGGGCTGGGCACCTGCGGCCCGACGGCTCCGACGCGACGCCCGGTGCCTTTCCACAACCGTCGCTCGGGCATGCATCCGACCCCCGCAGCTGGAGCCACCGAGCAGGCAATCCGCCGCACCGGCACCCGCGCTCAAGCCGGGACCTGCGCGGCAGCGCCCGGGCGGACGGTGGCGCCGCCGCACCGGCACACGCACGGGGACGGGGCCATCGAGGTCGACGTCGCCGTGCCCGCCCGGGCGGATGCCCGAGCGGTACGGTGCCCCGCTCCGTTCCGTCGGCCGGGCACGGCGACGGTGCGCGCGATCGGGGACCCGGGGGCGCGCCCATCCACCTCCGGGCCCCGGTCCCGGCGTCGTCCGCCGCGGCACCCTCGCCGGTGCACGGCCGTGCCTTCCACCTCGTCGCTCGGCGCGGGCGAGCCATCACGCCACGCCGCGACGACGGGCCCTCCGCGCGCCGCCGCGGTCGGTGCGATGGCATCCCGCACGTGCCCGCTCGCGGGTCGTCGCTTCGCCGCCGCCCCATCGGCGGTGGTCGATAGGTCCGCGTGCTGCACGCGACCTCCAACCTCATCGCGAGACCCGCATCCGGATCGGGGTTGCGCCCTCGCGCGGGTTGGCTCGGGGGGCCGGGGTTCGAGATTGTGGGGTGGGGTACGAATCCGTGCGACTCGGGGCTGGATCTCAGTGGATCGTGGCAGCAAGGCCACTCTGCCACTTACTGGTGCGGGCACCAGACTCAGAAGAAGACTTCAGAGCTCCATCTGGATCTCTGATTAACCTTGCCCGAAGAATTAGGGTTTTTGGTTTGTAATAAGAGTTGACTAGATCAACT
The DNA here is from genome assembly GCA_021397845.1 of Areca catechu. Taxonomy (NCBI): domain Eukaryota; kingdom Viridiplantae; phylum Streptophyta; class Magnoliopsida; order Arecales; family Arecaceae; genus Areca; species Areca catechu. Next base: position 50,231,011 of record CM038044.1, read on the forward strand.
CAATTTAGCTTGAGTCTACATTGCCTGCATTTTATTTTGTTGAGTCATGTTGACTCAGTAGTGGACTAGGGTTTCAACCTAGGATGTTACATTTTCTCCCAAGACCAGGCAAGTGGACACCACACTCCCAGTCCAAGGGGCGCCATATCTACATCCAGCAGCCTTTGGTCCCCACTCCACAGATGGCAACTTCCTTCTCTCATGCGCCAGATAAAGAGAAGTCCACCAAGAGACCACAAATCAAGGGGGCGGCCAAGACTTTCCCAAGAAATCCAAAGCAAAGAAGGGAAGAAATCCTCTTGGAAGAGAACTTCAAGGGGGCGCCCACTACCTGCCAAAGACATCCAAAACAAAGATGGGAAGGACCTTGACTTAGGGAGGAAGAAAAGGAGGAGTCCAAAAGAGTTGATCCAGGGAAGGAAGAAAATTTTTCTTGAAGATCCAAGCAAGGAGGTGCCATCTACCTGCCTTTTATAACCCAAATCCAATTTTTTTGGTACCTTGGCCGACCATATGTGAAGGATTTGCCCTAATTTGTAGATCCCCTCCTTTAGTCCCACATGGGAAGATGTGAAACCCTCCTCCCTTGTAAAGCCTTATAAATTAAACCCCTCTTGTAAGTTTAAAGAAAGCAGATGAATGAAAGAAATTTTTTATGAGCAAACTTGTGTTTTCTCTTTTCCGCACTTGCTTCCATGTGTTGAGCTCCATGAGGGAGTAAATCCGGGTTCCCCTGGAACCTTGAGGAGGTGAGAGATCTCCAAAACCCCAAACCCTAGGTTAGCCACTCCACTCCCAAACCCTAGCCGCCATCACCCTTCTCTTTCCACCAAGCCCTAGTCTATTTCCCTTCTCACGGCCACCATCTCCAAGTCCAGGCCGACCACCAGCATCCAGCCCCAGTCCAGATACTGCAGATCTACAACAATTCTAAGAGGAAGTCAGATCGGCCGCCAGGAGAATTCGATTTCAGCAACTTCAGCTTTCAAGTTCTTCAACCTGGTAAAATCTTTTCTTGAGTTTCTGAATTCCATCTTTTGTTCCTCTTCTTTCCCAGATCTTGAGTCCAGGAGAAGCCGACCAAACCACGAGACCAGTATTGGAGGATCCATTGCGAAGATAGCCGACTCCGAGGATCCCACAATCTGCTCGAGAGAGTTCTTCCACCAAAATCCTGAGAAGATCACTGTCTGGTTAGTAAACCATCTCTTCTCTCTATTTCTGTTCTGTTGAAAGTTCAGAGCGAAACCCTAGGTCTGGGAGTTTCTCAACCCCCAGCGATCCGTTACTTCTGAACTACTCTGATAATTTAGTTTCTTCTAAACTGTGCTTTCAATCCTTACCTAGTTTCCTTCAACGTAGTTTAGCTTTACTTTGAGTCGAAGCCAATTTCTGAAATATATATATATAAAAAAAAAGAAGAATTAATCTTAATTTTACTTCCGCATACGCTTCTTTGTTTTTTTGTTCTGCATCATTTTTGGTATCAGAGCTTTCGTCCTGCATCATTTTTGGTATTAGAGCCCTGTCTAGGGTTTCTGTTTGATTGCCTGTTTGAGTCCCTCTCTTTTTACTTTGTCTGCTCGAAGTAGACTCCCCAGGATGTCCGGTCCTAGGAACGTAGCGAGGTGCAAACCTCCTCTTCCCATTCCACGGGGTGTTCCTAGGGCATGTAGGGGATCCGTTGGGTTACAACTTCGTAGCAGAAATTGTAAACGGGAAAGTGCTCTGTTTTCAGCCCATAATTTCCCTGTTGCAGGAATTATTTCTCATTGTAGGTAACTCCAAATTTAGTGATTTTTGTTTTGCTGAAACCAGATAATTGAAACTAATTTGCATAATTTTCTCATGATTTATTGGTTTCTGTGCGATTTCTAAGAATTAAATTACTGCAACTCTATTTTTGTGTTGTGCCATCCATTTATTTTTGAGTGTTCATCTCTTAATTCAACTTAAGGGCATTTGAGCATCTAAGATAAGGGGAGGAGTTGATAACCTCTCCTTAGCCCAAAACCACCACCCCTTCATTCGAACCTAAGCCTTTAATCTAAAATTGATTAGACCTAATTTGCCCTAGTGGGCTAGGGACATCAACAAGTCGGGTCAAGGCTAGTGTTGAGTCAGTTTGTCTGGTTACTCTGTGTGTGCTTTGTACTCAGTGTCTAGAACGGTGGTTCAGGGATTCCATCCCGAAGGGCTTGTGTGCTGGTCCGCCTACCTGGCCAATCTCTAATTGGTGTCTAGGATTGGCATTCAGGGACCTAACACTCCCCTTACACCTGCCTGGCTGAGTCCTGAGTTACTACAGGCTAGCTTGCCACTCTGATTGGGCACCTAGTTTGGGCTCTAGGTCTAGTTAGCCCGTAGTCATTCAGTTGAGTCTCATTTTGTGTGCTTGATTGCGTCATGTCTACCCGAAATGGAGTACCCTACCCACCTGGTCAAACCCAACCTGATTTAGAGGCCATGGTTAGAGCTCTTACTGAGAGTATGAACAAATTAAGTCAGGATATGAATGAGAATTTTGCCCAGCTTAGGGATCGAGTCCAAGTACTTGAGGAACCTAGGCATCGGAATTGGACTCCTGACCCAGATTTTAATGTGCCTCAACCTCACCCACACCAAGAGCCTAGAAGACCTTCATACCGAGATCCTGAACCTAATCATAGGAGGCCTGACCCAGAACCTGAGGATAGAGATGATAGGTTCATTCGGAACATCAAGTTAGATGCACCCACTTTTGATGGTAGTTTAAATCCTAAGGTGTATTCTGATTGGGAGGGTGAGATGGACCAGTACTTTGAGTGGTATGCTATGTCTGAAGAGAGGAAATTCAAGTTTGCCAAAATAAAATTAATATGTCAAGCTAGGTTATACTGGGGGAACATTGAGCTAACCACTAGAAGACGAAATGTAGAGCCCATAACCACTTGGTAGGGTATGAAAGAGAAACTTAGAGACAAGTACCTACCCATTTCATACCAGCAAAATCTGTTAGACCAATGGCAGACTTTGAAACAAGGGAACCGATCTGTTTCAGACTAAATAACCACCTTTGATGAATACCTGATGAGATGTGATGTGAGTGAAGCCCATGAGGTCACTTTGTCTAGATTTAGGGCTGGGCTTAGGGAAGATATTAAGAGAGAGTTGTTTCTGAGAGAGGTTACTGACCTAGACCAAGCCTATCAGATTGCACTGAACACTGAGAAGTTTCAGAGAGGACCCATGCCATCTAGGGTTAGTGATGCGGCACGCATATGATTAATGTTTTGAATATGGTTTGTAGTGCAATGAAACCTAATTACACTAGCATTGTACTTATCATAATAAGACTTAAGGATTATAAGAAATTGGACTTTTACTTGATTAGACACAATCCTAAACTAAGAAGGAAGAAGATCTAGACAATAGGGGCTAATGATTGTGGACTTACCTTGATGATCTGAAAAATTCACAAAGGATTCCTAACTTATATGTTTCAATGTAGATGAAAGGAATTTTAAAACTAAAATCTATACTAATCTAAGAAGATCCTACAAATGAAGATAAATAAAAAGGACAGAACATAACCCTAATGACAGTGTCGAACTGCAGAAATTTTTATTTTTTTTATAATTTTTTTCTGATGATGAAATTTAATATGGTGATAACTGACTTAAAAAGGAACAAGAAAAAAAATATTTCAATTAAAAATTAGTGACTTGCCTTTGAAGTTGCAGGCGGATTACAGTCAGCCTACAGAAAATACAGCAAGCAGAAAAACAGAACGTGACCAATGCAAAATTCACAAATGAAATCTTAAAAAGTCCTTTGGCTTTCTTTTTCACGGGTCAATCACAATGGCACCCCGACACGCCTTAGGAGATCCCCGTGGAATGGGAAGAGAGGGTGTTTAAACCCTACTTTCTCCTAAGACCGGACGGCCTGGTAACGCCCCCGATCCAAGTACTTCAAGGACTTAATGCTATGCAATCAGGAACTTATTCTACCATGCTCTGATACCAATTTGAAAAAGCTAGCTTTGTGAGGCTATTAAAAGCCTTGGACGTCCATTGTAAAAGAGATGGATTTTGGAAATGAATGAAAATTGAAGTTGAAATTTTGGAAGTAGAAGTTGTCTTGTATTTTTTTCTTATATGAAAGTTTTCCATCCTCTTCCTCCATGCCAAAACCATTCTTTTTCCCTAGCAAAGCATCTTCCAAGCTCAAGTGAAGGCATTGGAGTCGGCCAGATCTACTCAAATTTTTGTTCTTAGTTCATCAATTCTCCCATCCCTTCTATATGTTCCTATCCTTCTTCCTTAACTTTGATCTTCATTGCAGGGTCCTTCGAAGTCTTTGAGTTGAGGGCTGGGTTCACCTTAACAAAGAACCAACAAGCTGAAGCCCCAAGTCCAGGGTTCTGATCTCTGTTATCCAGGTTCTTCAGTTCTGAGCATTGGTAGTTTCAAGGTATGAATCAAAAGAAGGTTGGAAAGCTCATCAAGGTAAGTCCACAATCATTAGCCCCTATTGTCTAGATCTTCTTCCTTCTTAGTTTAGGATTGTGTCTAATCAAGTAAAAGTCCAATTTCTTATAATCCTTAAGTCCTTGAAGTACTTGGATCGGGGGCGTTACCAGGCCGTCCGGTCTTAGGAGAAAGTAGGGTTTAAACACCCTCTCTTCCCATTCCACGGGGATCTCCTAAGGCGTGTCGGGGTGCCATTGTGATTGACCCGTGAAAAAGAAAGCCAAAGGACTTTTTAAGATTTCATTTGTGAATTTTGCATTGGTCACGTTCTGTTTTTCTGCTTGCTGTATTTTCTGTAGGCTGACTGTAATCCGCCTGCAACTTCAAAGGCAAGTCACTAATTTTTAATTGAAATATTTTTTTTCTTGTTCCTTTTTAAGTCAGTTATCACCATATTAAATTTCATCATCAGAAAAAAATTATAAAAAAAATAAAAATTTCTGCAGTTCGACACTGTCATTAGGGTTATGTTCTGTCCTTTTTATTTATCTTCATTTGTAGGATCTTCTTAGATTAGTATAGATTTTAGTTTTAAAATTCCTTTCATCTACATTGAAACATATAAGTTAGGAATCCTTTGTGAATTTTTCAGAATTTTTGGACATTTTTTCATCACGTTTTCCACACCACTTTCAAATTGCAACACACTTCTGCAGCACCTTTGCATTTCATTCATCTCATGAGAAATCAAATTAAGGGCATCAATTTGACATAGGGTCAGGGTTTCATCACCTGTCCCTAGCCCAAAAATCACCAACCAGCATATCGATCCCAGCCCGTTAATTAAAATTGAGTAGAACGTTAATTGCCCTAGTGGGTTAGGGACACCAACAAATTGGGTTCAGGTTAGGGTCAAGTTAACTGTGTCAGCTAATTGGTTCTTTGTTAAGGTGAACCCAGCCCTCAACTCAAAGACTTCGAAGGACCCTGCAATGAAGATCAAAGTTAAGGAAGAAGGATAGGAACATATAGAAGGGATGGGAGAATTGATGAACTAAGAACAAAAATTTGAGTAGATCTGGCCGACTCCAATGCCTTCACTTGAGCTTGGAAGATGCTTTGCTAGGGAAAAAGAATGGTTTTGGCATGGAGGAAGAGGATGGAAAACTTTCATATAAGAAAAAAATACAAGACAACTTCTACTTCCAAAATTTCAACTTCAATTTTCATTCATTTCCAAAATCCATCTCTTTTACAATGGACGTCCAAGGCTTTTAATAGCCTCACAAAGCTAGCTTTTGAAATTTAAAAACTCCCCAAATCGAGGAGGATTACAAGGGGGGTTGGAGGATTTGGTGGAGAGTTTGGAGGGATGTGGGGAGGTTGGATGATTTGGTGGAGGACTTGGAGGGATGTGGCCAACCTCCTTGAATTTGAATCTCCCTTGTTGGCGCCCAAAGGGTGATGAGGTGGCTGGTGAAGTGGTACCTGATGACGTGGCATGGTGAGGTGGTCTTCTACTTGGATAAGAATGACATGTGGCGCCCAGTGGTCCTAGTTGATGGTCCTTTTCTCTTGCTTGGTTGATGTGTCTTCTCTTCTTCATGTGGTCAAATTCTGGGGTCTAGAATTTGAGTCTTGTTGCTGGCTTTCATGGCTTTAAGACTTGATTAGACTTAACTCAACTGAATTAGACTTAACTCAACTGAACTGACTTGACTGACCTAGACTTTAAAACTTGAAATGGACTTACAGGAAATGAAATTTTAAAAATAATTACATGACTCAATAAACACTCTTGATTTGAAACTCAAAATTAATTACAGGACTCTTAAAAAGGAAATGACTCCTGAAAAGGAAATAAAACATTTTTTGATCTAAAGGATACAAGGTAACCTAATTATCTTCGATCCAAATCGGGATAAGGCTAACCTTGTTGGAGTGAAATTTCTTTGGATTTCTGGTGTCCACACCAGTTAGTACCCCAATCCCAAGAAATGGACCTAGCCAGGTTACCCCTAGCAAGCCTAATCAGGGTATCCCCACCCCTAGGCCCATGGATAAAGGTAAGGCACCTGACACCCAGAGAACCCCTAGTATCGTCTGTTTTAAGTGCCAGAAGCCCGGTCATATCTCCACTCAGTGCACAGCCATAGCTTATTTTAAGTGCCATAAGGTAGGTCATGTTTCTAGCCAGTGCCCTCGTAGATCCCTATATATAGAAGAGGGAGGGGAAGAGAGTTCCGAGCCTAATGAGGAGTTTGAAGAAGAAGTTTATGAGGCCGGAATGAATTTGGTTGATGAGTATGAAGGAGAGAAAGAATCTACTGAATCTGACCACTTAGGGGTTGTAAGATGCATCCTGTCCCAGACTAAAGTTCAGGAAGATTGGCGTAGGACCAACATCCTACAGACTTTCCTTAAACTAGGGGATAAGGTTTGTAAAATCATCATAGATAGTGGGAGCTATGTGAATGCCATTTCTACTAGCACTGTCAAAATGTTAGGCTTAACCCCAGTTCCCCACCCCAACCCCTATAAGGTTTCTTGGGTAGACTCTACCTCTATACCCATCCAGTCTAGATGTCAGGTCCAAATCCAAATGCAATCCTATCAAGAGAAGATTTGGTGTGATGTCTTGCCCATGGGGGTGAGCAGTATAATTCTTGGAAGACCTTGGTTGTATGATCATGATGCCACCCTCTTAGGAAAATCCAACACCTGTGTCTTTAGTTTCAATGGGAAGAAAATCACAATCCATTCCGTCCCTCCTAAGGACAAGGTAGCTAAAGGAACCAGTAAGGTTAGGGAAATGAAGACTGGAGTGAACCTAATTAGTGCCAAGGATCTGGAACAAGAGATTCATAGTGGTTCACCCATTTGGATGTTGACTGCTAAGGAACTTAGGACTCCTACACCCTCAGAGCCTCCTCAGGAAGTTAAGCCTTTATTAGAAGAATTTGAGGATGTTTTTCCCGAGGATCTGCCAGACCACCTTCCACCTCTTAGGGATATTCAGCATTCCATAGATTTAGTCCCAGGAGCTACTTTACCCAACTTGCCCCATTATAGGATGAATCCATCGGAGCATAAAGAACTGCAAAAGCAGGTTGGCGAATTATTGAGGAAGGGGTTCATTAGAGAGAGTCTTAGCCCTTGTGCAGTCCCTGCACTTCTAACCCCGAAGAAGGATGGCACATGGAGGATGTGTGTTGACAGTCGTGCCATCAATAAAATCATAATCAAGTATAGGTTCCCCATCCCTAGACTAGATGACATGCTTGATATGATGGCCGGTGCCATGGTTTTTTCTAAAATTGATCTCAAGAGCAGCTATCATCAGGTTAGGATTAGACCAGGGGATGAGTGGAAAACCGCCTTCAAAACTAAGGATGGTCTCTTTGAATGGGTTGTTATGCCTTTTGGGTTGTCCAATGCCCCTAGTACTTTCATGAGGATTATGACCCAAGTACTTAGAGCTTTCATAGGGAAGTTTGTAGTGGTCTATTTTGATGATATCCTGATCTATAGTAAGACCCCTGTAGATCACCTAGGCCACCTTAGACAAGTCTGTCAAGTTTTGAGGAATGATAGTCTCTACGGTAATCTCAAAAAGTGTGAATTTATGACCAGTAGGATTATCTTCCTTGGATTTGTTGTAACCCCTGACGGCGTGGCTGCCGATCCTGAAAAGATTAGGTCCATAGTAGAATGGCCAGAGCCGACCAGTGTGCATGAAGTCAGAAGTTTCCATGGCTTGGCTACCTTCTATAGGCGATTCATCAAGGGGTTTAGTACCGTAGTTGCTCCTATCACAGACTGCATTAGGAAGGGAGAATTTCTGTGGACCAAAGCAGCCCATAAAGCCTTCCTAGATCTTAAGGATAGGATGACCCAGGCACCCATTTTGAGACTACCGGAATTTTCAAAGGTATTTGAGGTTGCCTGTGATGCTTCAGGAGTAGGTATAGGTGGAGTCCTAAGCCAAGAGAACCATCTCGTAGCATTCTTTAGTGAAAAACTTAATGATGCTAAGCTTAGGTATTCTACCTATGATAAGGAATTTTACGCGGTAGTGCAAGCTTTGCGTTACTGGAGACATTATTTACTACCGCAAGAATTTGTGCTGTTTTTGGACCATGAGGCTCTTAGATTCTTGAATTCTCAGAAGAAGCTTAACCCTAGGCATGCTAAGTGGGTAGAGTATATCCAGTCCTATACTTTTGTTTTGAAGCATAAGGCTGGGTCTGAAAATAAGGTAGCTGATGCCCTTAGTCGTCGATCTTTGTTGTTGAATTCTGTTAGGGCTGAAGTCATAGGGTTTGAGCAAATCAAAGAAGAATATGGGTCGTGTCCGGATTTCAAGACTGTATACCAGGATTTAACTCAAGGACCATCTAGTGAACATAAGGATTATTCCCTTTTAGATGGCTTTCTGTTCTTTAAGAATAGGCTTTGCATCCCTAGAACCTCTCTTTGGGAATTCTTGATTTGGGAAACTCATGCTGGAGGTTTAGCTGGCCATTTCGGAAAAGATAAGACCACCCTGGCTATTGAAGACCATTTTTTCTGGCCTAGCTTAAAAAGAGATGTAGCACACATTGTGGCTAGGTGTCGGACCTGCGCTGTTGCCAAACAGCGAAAACAGAACACCGGCCTTTATACCCCACTCCCTGTCCCAGATCGTCCTTGGCAAGATGTGAGCATGGACTTTGTGTTAGGTTTGCCTAAGACCCAGAGGAGGCATGACTCTATCTGTGTTGTAGTAGACCGATTTTCCAAGATGGCCCATTTCTTGCCTTGTTCCCAAACATTTGATGCGTCTAAGGTAGCCACCCTGTTCTTTAATGAGATAGTTCGACTCCATGGCCTACCCAAGACCATTGTTTTAGATAGGGATGTTCGGTTCACCAGCTATTTCTGGAAAACCCTTTGGCATAAGTTAGGGACGAAACTTAAGTTTTCAACTGCCTATCATCCCCAGACTGACGGCCAAACCGAAGTAGTGAACCGTAGTTTAGGCAATCTGCTAAGGTGTCTTGTTGATGAAAATATTAGGAACTGGGATTTGTACTTACCTAGAGCTGAATTTGCATATAATGACTCGGTCAATAGGTCTACGGGTAAGAGTCCATTTGAAATTGTGCATGGTTACAAACCCCACACACCTCTTGACCTAGCTCCTTTACCAGTCCACACACGGGTCTCTGAGTTTGCCGAAGTTTTTGCACAGCATATAAAAGACTTGCATAAAGAAATTCAAGCCAAAATAAATTTAAGTAACGAAACTTATAAGAAATTGGCTGATTCTCAAAGGCGAGTCAAAACTTTTGACGAATGAGACTATGTAATGATTAGGTTAAGGCCTGAACGGTTTCCTCCTGGAACCGTTAGAAAGTTACATGCTAGGGGAGCTGGACCATTTAGAGTGGTAAAGAGAGTAGGATCCAATGCCTATGTGCTCGAGTTGCCTCCAGAACTAGGCATTAGCTCCACTTTCAACAATACAGACCTAGTAGAGTATAGGGAGCCAGCTGTGATTCCCAGTGAGGCTTTTGAACCTAATCCTGCTCTTGAGAGTGAACCTAACCCTGTGTGTCCACCAACAAATTGGCCTGTGAGGAAAGAGCAGATTGAAAAGATCCTGGATGATCAGGTTATCTCTACTCGTAATCGAGGATACCAAAGATACCTGGTCCGCTGGCTAGGAAGGCCAGATTCTGATGACTCTTGGATCTCCCGAGAAGAGTTACAAGAGCTGGACCCAGACCTCTTGGAGAGATACCAGAGCCAACTTGATCCATACTCGACAGGGTCGAGTTCCTCCCACCCTGGGAGAATTGGTGCGGGCACCAGACTCAGAAGAAGACTTCAGAGCTCCATCTGGATCTCTGATTAACCTTGCCCGAAGAATTAGGGTTTTTGGTTTGTAATAAGAGTTGACTAGATCAACTCAATTTAGCTTGAGTCTACATTGCCTGCATTTTATTTTGTTGAGTCATGTTCACTCAGTAGTGGACTAGGGTTTCAACCTGGGATGTTACATTTTCTCCCAAGACCAGGCAAGTGGACACCACACTCCCAGCCACACTCCCAGTCCAAGGGTGCCATATCTACATCCAGCAGCCTTTGGTCCCCACTCCACAGATGGCAACTTCCTTCTCTCATGCGCCAGATAAAGAGAAGTCCACCAAGAGACCACAAATCAAGGGGGCGGCCAAG
>CM038044.1:50249186-50280267 GCA_021397845.1 Areca catechu
CGGTCGCCGCCGCGGCGCGCACCGCGCCACTCCCTCGCACGCGGAGCCTTGCGACCCGAGAGCGCACGAAGGAGGGGTCGTCGATGGGACACGCTGATAGCGAAAAACCGTCGAGCACGAGATACCACGAACCCACGAGGGACAACGGCCGCACGGGGCACCGAGCCGCACCGGACGGTGCGGGGATTTCCAATTTGACGAGGGGGGGTGGGTGTTTCGAGACGGGGCATGGGAGAGACCACCAAGAAGGACGGGGCCGACGGAGCGGGACCGCGAGGTCGACCGGACTAAAGAGCGCACCGACCTTGGTTCCGCGCGCGCGTGGCCACGATTTTCGCCCGAGGGATCCGGACGGGGCCGATGGAGCGGGACCGGAGGTCGACCGGACCAAAGAGCGCATCGACCATGGTTCCGCGCGCGCGCGGCCACGTTTTTGGCCCGAGGGATTTGACGGGGCTGATGGAGCGGGACCGGGAGGTCGACCGGACCAAAGAGTGCACCGACCTTGATTCCGCACGCGCGCGGCCCGCGTTTTTCGCCCGAGGGATCCGGACGGGGCCGATGGAGTGGGACCGGGAGGTTGACCGGACCATCGAAAATCGACCTTAGTTCCGCGCGCGCGGCCGTGATTTCGCCCAAGGGATCCGGACGGAGGCGATGGAGTGGGACCGGGAGGTCGACCGAACCATCGCACACCGAACTTGGTTCCGCGCGCGCGCGGCCACGATTTTTGCCCGAGTGATCCGGACGGAGGCGATGGAGTGGGACCGGGAGGTCGACCGGACCATCGCACACCGAACTTGTTCCGCGCGCGCGCGGCCACGATTTTCGCCCGAGGGATCCGGACGGCGGCGATGGAGCGGGACCGGGAGGTCGACCGGACCAAAGAGCGCACCGACCTTGGTTCCGCGTGCGCGCGGCCGCGTTTTTCGCCCGAGGGATCTGGATGGCGATGATGGACCGGGAACGGGAGGTCGACCAGACCATCGAAAATCGACCTTGGATACGCTCGCGCGCGGCCGCGATTTCGCCCGAGGGATCCGGACGGAGGCGATGGAGCGGGACCGGGAGGTCGACCGGACCATCGCACACCGACCTTGGTTCCACACGCGCGCGGTCGCTATTTCGCCCGAAGGATCCGGACGGAGGCGATGGAGCAGGACCGGGAGGTCGACCGGACCATCGCACAATGACCTTGGTTCCGCGCGTGCGCGGCCGCATTTTTTTGCCCGAAGGATCCGGACGTGGCCGATGGAGCAGGTCCGGGAGGTCGACCGACCAAAGAGCGCACCGACCTTGGTTCCGCGCGCGCGAGGCCTCGTTTTTCACCCGAGGGATCCGGACGGCGATGATGGAGCAGGACCGGGAGGTCGACCGGACCATCGCACACCGACCTTGGTTCCGCGCGCGCGCGCGCCGTGATTTCGCCCGAAGGATCCGGACAGAGGCGATGGAGCGGGACCGGGAGGTCGACCGGACCATCGCACAACGACCTTGGTTCCGTGCGCGCGCGACAGCATTTTTCGCCCGAAGTGATGGGGACATCTCAAGAACGGATCTTGGAGCAAGCATAATTCTTGGAGTGGCACAGATCTTGAAGCATTTTTTGGAATAAATTTATTTAGGATTTATCTTTTGTTTAAAATTTGAATTAGGATTTGGTTGGTTAGGATTGATATATGGATAGGCTTATCTTATCCTATCTTATATTTGAATTTGATTCGTTCTTATCTTTTTATCTTTTATTCAAATTCAATGAGTGTTGAAAAATCTATAAATACCACCCTCAGCATTTTATAATGAGGAGGATGGATGAATAAAATTTCAATTGTTCTGTGTGAAGGATCTGTGTGATCCTAGGGTATCTGTATGATCCCTTCTCCATCTTCCCAGGGTTTCTGTATGATCCCTGATTTTGGGCATCTATGTGAGCCTAGAGCATCTATGTGAGCCCCTTTGCTATGTGCTTGTTCTTCTAGGGCATCTGTGTGAGCCCCTTTGCTATGTGCTTGTTCTTCTTGGGGAATCTATGTGAACCCCAGTATTTTTCTTAACCCTGCACCCTCTTCTTTCCTCCTTGCAAATCCTAATCTCTGGTGACTTTCATGCTCGCCAGTGATCCAGTCCAATCCCTATCCCACATCAAGTGGTATCAGAGCTAAAGGATTAGGATTTTTCTGTTTCATCACCGGCCCACTGTTCTCTTTCTTCCCTGTTTCAAATCTCGTCCACGGATCCTTCCCAACATCGACGTCGGACCACCCTCCCCCCAGCCGTCACCCACCACCATTCCTCCCTTCCAGCCCTCATCCCTGTTTTCTGCTTCGTCTGTGCCAAGCTCTCCAAGAACTGCTTGCAGCCCATTTTCAAAGCACAGATTTCAAAGCACACCGATCTCAAAGCTGCACCATTTTCAAAGCAAAGTTGATTAAAAAAAAAAATCATGGTTATGTCAAGCTAAAAGATTGGAGTTCCCGGAGCTGAAGTCAAGCTGAATGGTGCGGGCACCAGACTCAGAAGAGACTTCAGAGCTCCATCTGGATCTCTGATTAACCTTGCCCGAAGAATTAGGGTTTTTGGTTTGTAATAAGAGTTCACTAGATCAACTCAATTTAGCTTGAGTCTACATTACCTGCATTTTATTTTGTTGAGTCATGTTGACTCAGTAGTGGACTATGGTTTCAACCGGGGATGTTACATTTTCTCCAAGACCAGGCAAGTGGACACCACACTCCCAGCCACACTCCCAGTCCAGGGGCGCCATATCCACATCCAGCAGCCTTTGGTCCCCACTCCACAGATGGCAACTTCCTTCTTTCATGCACCAGATAAAGAGAAGAGCACAAATCAAGGGCGGCCAAGACTTTCCCAGTGATTCCAAGCAAAGAAGGAAAAAGTTTTTCTTGGAAGAGAATATCAAGGGGCGCCCATTACCTGCCAAAAACACCTAAAACAAGATGGGAAGAGCCTTGACTTAGGGAGAAGAAAGGAGGAGTCCAAAGAGTTGATCCAGGGAAGGAAGAAAATTTTTCTTGAAAATCCAAGCAAGGTGGCGCCATCTGACCTGCCATTATAACCCAAATCCTTTTTTTTTTGTATTTGGCCACCATATGTAAGGGATTTTCCCTAATTTGGAGATCCCCCTCCTTTAGTCCCACATGGGAAAATATGAAACCCTTCTCCCTTGTAAAGCATTTAATTACATCCCTCTTGTAAGTTGAAAACATCGAGAATGATTCAAGTTTTTTTTTGTGTGAGCAAACTCTGTGTTTTCTCTCTCTTCCGCACTTGCATCCAAGTGTTGACTCCGTGAGGGAGTAAATCGGGTTCCCCAGGAACTTGAGGAGGTGTGAGATCTCCAAAATCCAAACCCTAGGTTACCACTTCACTCCCAAACCCCTAGCCGCCGATCATCCTCTTCTTTCCACCAAACCCTAGCCTATCCCACCTCTCACGCCACTCTCTTCAAGTCAAGGCCGCCATCAGCATCCGGAGCAATTTCTAGAGAAGTCAGATTCAGCCTCCAGGAGAATCCGATTTCAGCAACATCGCTTTCAAGTTCTTCAATCTGGTAAATCCTTCCTTGAGTATCTGATTCCATCACTTGTTCTTCTTCTTTCCCAGATCTTGAGTTCAGGAGAAGCCGACTCAGTCACAGGACCAGTATTGGGATCCATTGCGAAGATATCTGAATCCGAGGATCCACAATCTGCTCAGAGAGTTCTTCCACCAAACTTGTGAAGATCACTGTCTGGTTGTAACCCATCTCTTCTCTTTATTTCTGTCCTGTTGAAAGTTCAAGCGAAACCCTAGGTCTGGGAGTTTCTCACCCCCAGCGATCCGTTACTTCTGAACCACTCTGATAACCTAGTTTCTTTTAACTTGTTGCTTTCATTATTACCTAGTTTCTTTCAATTTAGTTTAGCTTTCCTTTAGTCAAAGCCAATTTCTGATATATATATAAAAAAAAAATTAATCTTAATTATTTCCACATCGCATCATCCTCTTTTGTTCTGCATCATTTTTGGTATCAGAGCTTTCGTTCTGCATCATTTTTGGTATCAGAGCCCTGTCTAGGGTTTCTGTTTGATTGCTTGTTTGAGTCCCTCTCTTTTTACTTTGTCTGCTCGAAGTAGACTCCCCAGGACGTCCGGTCCTAGGAACGAAGTGAGGTGCAAACCTCCTCTTCCCATTCCACGGGGTGTTCCTAGGGCGTGTAGGGGATCCGTTGGGTTACAACTTCGTAGCAGAAATTGTAAACTCTGTTTTCAGCCCGTAATTGTCCTGTTGCAGGAATTATTTCTCACTGCAGATAACTCCAAATTTAGTGATTTTGTTTTGATGAAACCAATATAATTGAATCTAATTTGCATAATTTTCTCACGATTTATTGATTTCCGTGCAATTTCTGAGAATTATTACTGCAACTCTGTTTTTGTGTTCTGCAATCCATTTATTTTCGAGTGTTCATCTCTTAATTCAACTTAAAGGCATTTGAGCATCTAAGATAAGGGGAGGAGTTGATACCTCTTCTTAGCCCAAAACCACCACCCCTTCATTTCGAACCTAAGCCTTTAATCTAAGATTGATTAGACTAATTTGCCCTAGTGGGCTAGGACATCAACAGTCGGGTCAAGGCTAGTGTTGAGTCAGTTTGTCTGGTTCTCTGTGTGTGCTTTGTACTCATTGTCTAGAACGGTGGTTCAGGGATTCCATCCCGAAGGGCTTGTGTGCTGGTCCGCCTGCCTGGCCATCTCTGATGGTGTCTAGGATTGGCATTCAGGGACCTAACACTCCCCTTACACCTGCCTGGCTGAGTCCTGAGTTACTACAGGCTAGCTTGCCACTCTGATTGGGCATCTAGTTTGGACTCTAGGTCTAGTGAGCCAGTAATCGCTTTAGTTAGTCACATTCTGTGTGCTTGCTTGCATCATCATGTCTACCCGGAATGGAGTACCTACCAACCTAGTCAAACCCAAACCAGATTTAGAGGCCATGGTTAGAAATCTTACCAAAAGTATGACCAAATTGAGTCAGGATTGAATGAGGTTTTTTCCCAATTTAGGGATCGAGTCCAAGTACTTGAGAAACGTATACATCAAATTGGACCCCTGATCCAAAATTTAATAGGCCCCACCTCACCCATGCCAGGCCTAGGAGGACCTTATACCATGATCCCGAGCATAACCTTAGGAAGCCTAACCATGATATCTATAGTGTGGATCGTATCTATGAGAGGTCCTTACAATATTCTAGACCAGTCACTCAACAACCCAAGTCTTCTAGATCAAACTATTAGATCCACACCCATGCCCAAGTAAGGTCTATACTAGCTTGAAACCAGTGTGACTCAGGTTCCTATATCTCAAGAATGTTGTTTGTGGAGAAATAGGCCATAAATCTAGTCAGTGCCCATGCATAGGACTGGCTTGTGCACAGCTAAGTGGTAAGAATCCTAAGGATGACATTAATGAGGGAGAATCCCAGCCTACCAATGAGGAAGAACGGTTAGGTATGACAAGCTAGAATCAGTTGACCCGATTACCACTGACCCGAAACCCATTGAAGATGGCATCGAGGAAGTATATGATGCTGGCTTGAGTCTAGTTGATGAATGTGAGGGAAAGAACTTGAAGAATGTGAATTGATACTATTGGTTCCTTACCTGAGGAGACCTTGGAAAGCAACCAACTGATAGGACCTAGTTCAGAAATTCAAGAGATTTTGTGAGAAACCAGGTTCCTTTAGTCAAATACCCCCAGGAAGAACTCATAGTGTTAGCCCAAGCTATTAGTTCGTACCCTCTAATGACAGTCATTCCCAAGTACCAATTGAAGATCTTTGCACTGAACTGTTTAGTTTGCCCACCCTATGGTAGATCCTCTCCTTAGGATGACTGAATCAAGCCTCTTACAATTGGACCTTGTCCCATGCCCAGCCACTAAGGTCTCTCCCGTAATCTCAGTTGAACATCCTTGTCTTGAGTGGATTGATTCACCCAGTCCTGTAGAAGTCCTCCTTATGACCCCAGACGCCTACCTTCACATGACTGACCTACCCTTCTATAGAGTATACCTTTCCGCACTCATAGGTCAAATTTCAAGTCTTGAGGTCATCATCCATAGGCCCTTCCATGAATCATTCTCTATCTAGTTCTTGAGAAAGTGGATCATTATTTGCTTAGAGAACAAACCTTAACTGTGCAATCACATGTCCTAGGCTACTTCCGAACCATCTCATGATCCATTCCTGGGAGTAGCAAACTTTTCCTTTCGTAAGGATGACCAGTTGACACTCATAGATCACATTCAAACCTTCAGGTCACCACCTTTAGTCAACAGGTAATTCGAGACTCCACCTCATATCTCCTCCCTTTCTCCAGGACTTCTAATGCTTCTTACACCATCCAAGTATATTTGTCGAAGTCTTTAGAGTGAATCATGTGTCAGAATCTACTAGGTTTGCCACCTACTTCTGGAAGACCTTATGGCACCTACTAGGCACCCATGATAAGTTTTCATGCTCTGCATGCCATCCTCCGACCCAAGGTTAAACCTAGAGAGCCGTAGTTTGTTAGGTTTAGACCTAGGGTTCCTTTGATAAAGTCCATTCTTTAGGAATGCATCGTCAGTCGAGTTTAGGACATTGTCTCAGATTTTGATTGGTGCGGGCACCAGACTCAGAAGAAGACTTCAGAGCTCCATCTGGATCTCTGATTAACCTTGCCCGAAGAATTAGGGTTTTTGGTTTGTAATAAGAGTTCACTAGATCAACTCAATTTAGCTTGAGTCTACATTACCTGCATTTTATTTTGTTGAGTCATGTTGACTCAGTAGTGGACTAGGGTTTCAACCGGGGATGTTACATTTTCTCCCAAGACCAGGCAAGTGGACACCACACTCCCAGCCACACTCCCAGTCAGGGGGCGCCATATCCACATCCAGCAGCCTTTGGTCCCACTCCACAGATGGCAACTTCCTTCTTTCATGCACCAGATAAAGAGAGAGCACAAATCAAGGGGGCGGCCAAGACTTCCCAAGTGATTCCAGCAAAGAAGGGAAGAAGTTTTCTTGGAAGAGAATATCAAGGGGGCGCCCATTACCTGCCAAAAACACCTAAACAAAAGGAAGAGCCTTGACTTAGGGAGGAAGAAAAGGAGGAGTCCAAAAGAGTTGATCCAGGGAAGGAAGAAAATTTTTCTTGAAAATCCAAGCAAGGCTGGCGCCATCTACTGCCATTTATAACCCAAATCCTTTTTTTTGGTATTTTGGCCAACCATATGTAAGGGATTTGCCTAATTGAGATCCCCTCCTTTAGTCCCACATGGGAAAATATGAAACCCTTCTCCCTTGTAAGCATTATAAATTACATCCCTCTTGTAAGTTGAAAACAATCAGATGAATGAATTCAAGTTTTTTTTGTGTGAGCAAACTCTGTGTTTTCTCTCTTCCGCACTTGCATCCAAGTGTTGAGCTCCGTGAGGGAGTAAATCCGGGTTCCCCAGGAACCTGAGGAGGTGTGAGATCTCCAAAATCCCAAACCCTAGGTTAGCCACTTCACTCCAAACCCTAGCCGCGATCATCTCTTCTTTCCACCAAAACCTAGCCATCCCACCTCTCACGGCCACTCTCTTCAAGTCAGGCCGACCATCAGCATCGGAGCAATTTCTAGAGGAAGTCAGATCAGCCTCCAGGAGAATCCGGATTTCAGCACATCAGCTTTCAAGTTCTTCAATCTGGTAAATCCTTCCTTGAGTATCTGATTCCATCACTTGTTCTTCTTCTTTCCCAGATCTTGAGTTCAGGAGTAGCCGACCAGTCACAGGACCAGTATTGGAGGATCCATTACGAAGATATCTGAATCCGAGGATCCAACAATCTGCTCAAGAGAGTTCTTCCACCAAACTTTGTGAAGATCACTGTCTGGTCGGTAACCCATCTCTTCTCTTTATTTCTGTCCTGTTGAAAGTTCAGAGTGAAACCCTAGGTCTGGGAGTTTCTCAACCCCAGCGATCCGTTACTTCTGAACCACTCTGATACCTAGTTTCTTTTAACTTGTGCTTTCAATTATTACCTAGTTTCTTTCAATTTAGTTTAGCTTTCCTTGAGGTCAAAGCCAATTTCTGAAAATATATATAAAAAAAAAAATTAATCTTAATTTATTTCCACATCGCATCATCCTCTTTTGTTCTGCATCATTTTTGGTATCAGAGCTTTCGTTCTGCATCACTGAAGCTGGAGCCTGACCCAAACTCGACAGAGTCGAGTTTTTTCCCGCCGTAGGAGAATGATGGGGACATCTCAAGCACGGATCTTGGAGCAAGCATAATTTTGGAGTGGCACAGATCTTGAAGCATTTTTTGGAATAAATTTATTTAGGATTTATCTTTTGTTTAAAATTTGAATTAGGATTTGGTTGGTTAGGATTGATATATGGATGGCTTATCTATCCTATCTATATTTGAATTTGATTCGTTCTTATCTTTTTATCTTGTATTCAATTCAAATGAGTGTTGAAAAATCAATAAATACCACCCTCAGCCTTTTATAATGAGGAGGATGGATGATATAAAATTTCTATTGTTCTGTGTGAAGGATCTGTGTGATCCTAGGGTATCTGTATGATCCCTTCTCCATCTTCCAGGGTTTCTGTATGATCCCTGATTTTGGGCATCTATGTGAGCCCAGAGCATCTATGTGAGCCCCTTTGCTATGTGCTGTTATTCTAGGGCATCTGTGTGAGCCCCTTTGCTATGTGCTTGTTCTTCTTGGGGAATCTATGTGAACCCCAGTATTTTCTTAACCCTGCACCTCTTCTTTCCTCCTTTGCAAATCCTAATCTCTGGTGACTTTCATGCTCGCCAGCGATCCAGTCCAATCCCTACCCGCATCACGAAGGATCGGACGGGGCAGATGGAGCGGGACCGGGAGGGTCGAAGGACCAAAAGAGCGCACCGACCTTGGTTCCGCACGCGCGCGGCCGCGTTTTTCACCCGAGGGATCCGGACGGCGACGATGGAGCAGGACGGGAGGTCGACGGACCATCGCACACCGACCTTGGTTCCGCGCGAGCGCGGCCGCGATTTCGCCCGAGGGATCCGGACGGCGATGAGGGAGCGGGACTGGGAGGTCGACCGGACCATCGCACACCGACCTTGGTTCCGCGAGCACGCTGTTGCGATTTCGCCCGAAGGATCCGGACGGAGGCGATGGAGCAGGACCGGGAGGTCGACGGACCAAAGAGCACACCGACCTTGGTTCCACGCGTGCACGGCCGCATTTTTCGCCGGAAGGATCCGGACGGCGACGATGGAGCGGGACCGGGAAGTCGACCGGACCATCGCACACCGACCTTGGTTCGCGCGCGCGCGGCCGCGATTTCACCCGAAGGATCCGGACGTAGGAGATGGAGCGGGGCCGGGAGGTCGACCGGACCATCGCACACGACCTTGGTTCCGCGCCGCGCACGGCCACGTTTTTGCCCGAAGGATCCGGACGGGGCCGATGGAGCGGGACCGTGAGGTCGACCGGACCAAAGAGCGCACCGACCTTGGTTTCGCGCACGCGCGGCCGTGATTTCGCCCGAGGGATCTGGGCGGGGGCGAGGCGGGAGCGGAACGGGGAGGTCGACCGGACCATCGCACACAGAACTTGGTTCCGCGCGTGCGCGCCACTATTTTCGCCCGAGGGATCCGGACGGCGACGATGGAGCGGGACCGGTGAGGTCGACCGAACCAAAGAGCGAAACGCCCTTGGTCCGCGCGCGCACGGCCGCATTTTCGCCCGAGGGATCCGGATGGCGACGATGGACCGGGAACCGGAGGTCGACCAGACCATCGAAAATCGACCTTGGTTACGCTCGCGCGCGGCCGCGATTTCGCCCGAGGGATCCGGACGGAGGCGATGGAGCGGGGACCGGGAGGTCGACCGGACCATCACACACCAACCTTGGTTCCGCGCGCGCGCAGCCGCTATTTTGCCGAAGGATCTGTACGGATGGTGATGGAGCGAGACGGGAGGTCGACCGGACCATCGCACAACGACTTGGTTCCGCTCGGTTGCCGCGCGGCCGCATTTTTTGCCCGAAGGATCCGAACGGGCCGATGGAGCGGGACCGGGAGGTCGACGGACCAAAGAGCGCACTGACCTGGTCCGCGGCGCGCGCGGCCCGTTTTTCGCCTGAGGGATCCGGACGGCGACGATGGAGGGGACGGGAGGTCGACCGGACCATCGCACACCGACTTGGTTCCTCGCGCGCGCGACCGCGATTTTGCCCGAAGGTTCCGGACGGAGGCGATGGAGCGGGACCGGGAGGTCGACCGGACCATCGCACAACGACCTTGGTTCCGCGCGCGCGCGGCCGCATTTTTCGCCGAAGGATCCGGCGGGGCCGATGGAGCGGGACCGGGAGGTCGACCGGACCAAATAGCGCACCGACCTTGGTTCCGCCCGCGCGCGGCCGTGTTTTTCGCCCGAGGGATCCGGATGGAGGAGATGGAGCGGGACCGGGAGGTCAACCGGACCAAAGAGTGCACCGACCTTGGTTCCGCGCGCGCGCGGCCGCGTTTTTCGCGACCGAGGGATCCGGACGGCGATGAGGAGCGGGACCGGGAGGTCGACCAGACCATCGCACACCGACCTTGGTTCCGCGCGCGTGCGGCCGCAATTTCGCCCGAAGGATCCGGACGTAGGCGATGGAGCGGGACCGGAGGTCGACCGGACCATCGCACAACGACCTTGGTTCCGCGTGCGAGCGCGGCGGCAGCATTTTCGCCCGAGGGATCCGAACGGCAACGATGGAGCGGGACTGGGAGGTCGACCGGACCAAAGAGCGCACCGACATTGGTTCGCGTGCGCGCGCGGACCGCGTTTTCGCCTGAGGGATCCGGACGGCGACGATGGAGCGGGACCGGGAGAGGTCGACCGGGCCATCGAAAAACGACCTTGGTTCCGCGCACGCTCGGCCGGGCCGCGATTTGCCCGAAGGATCGGATGGAGCCGATGGAGCGGGATGGGAGGTCGACCGGACCATCGCACACCGACCTTGGTTCCGCGCCGGGTCGCAGTCGCGTTTTCGCCGAAGGATCTGGACGGAGCCGATGGAGCGGGACGGGAGGTCGACCGGCCATCGCACACCGACCTAGGTTCCGCGCGCGCGCGGCCGTGTTTTCGCCCGAAGGATCCGGACGGAAGCCGAAGGAGCGCGACCGGGAGGGTGGACCGGACCGGACGGAGGACACCGACCTGGTTCGCGCGCGCGCGCGGCCGCATTTTCGACCGAAGCATCCGGACGGGAGCCGAAGGACGGGGGATGTCGACCGGACCGGACGGCACGACCTGGTTCGCGCTGGCGCGCGGGCCGCGAAGATCGGGCACTCGGAAGGGGCAGGTGTAGAAGGGGCATCCCGTGGTGTTCCGAGGCACAAAAGCTAGCTTGCGAACGCAAGGGAGGACCAAGACTCGAGCCCAAATGTCGTTGGACCCGAGTCACGGACGGCCCAAGCATGAGAGAGCACCCAGCGCACCCCGGACGCGAGTCCAGGATGTCCAAGATGCGCACACCATGGCGGGGCAAAAGGGCGGCCAGGACTCGGAACCACACAGCACAGGACGCGAGTCCCGGACGGCACGACACGGGCGCGATCACAGAGCAGCCAGGACGCGAGTCCATGGAGGCCTGGGCGCGCGTCGCGCGAGCAGAAAAGAAAATCCAAAACAGATACCCGGGAGAGTACCCAAGGGTCGCGAGCAAAGTTGCAGAAGCGGGGGAGGGCCTGGACGCGCGCTTGGACGCGCATCCGGGGCGGCCAAGACCGCGCCCGCCCGCAAGGGGGCTTGCCAACCTACTACCCGCGCGGGGCATCCGGCCAAGGTCCACCCCAGGGGTTCCTGGGTCGCGAGCAGCATTGCAAATTGGGGGGCATGCCCCGGTCCTTGCGCGCCCCGCGTTACCGCGCCCGGCGCTGCCAGGACCCGCGCCGCGCCCGTGTGTGCGCCTGGCGCTGCCAGGACGCGCACCAGCCCGCGCCGGTGCCCCGTGCCCGGTGCTGCTAGGACGCGCGCCCGCCGCGCCCGTGCGGGCGCCCGCACGCGCCCGTGCGCGCGCCCGCACGTGCCGTGCGCGCGCCCGGTGCCCCGCGCCCGTCGCTGCCAGGACCAGCGTCCGCGTGCGCCCGGTGACCCGCGCCCGGTGCTGCCAGGACGCGCGCCCGCCCGCGCCCGTGCGCGCGGCCCGGTGCCCCGCGCCCGTCGCTGGCAGGACCCGTGTCGGTGCGCGCGCCGGTGCCCCACGCCCGGCGCTGCTAGGACCCGCGCCCGCACGCTCCCGTGTGCGCGCCCGGTGCCGCGCCCGTGCGCGCGCCCGGGGACTCGAGCCCGGCACTGCTTGGACCCGCGCATGCCGCGCCCCGTGCGCACGCCCTGGGACTCGAGCCCGGCGGTGCCAGGACCCGCGCATGCCCGCGGCCCTTGCGCGCGCCCGTGGACTCGAGCCCGGCGGTGCCGTGACCCCGCGCACGCCCGTGCCATGACCCGAGTGCGCGCGCTGGGTTACCCGTGCACTCCGTACCATGACCCGCGCACGCCTGTGCCATGACATGTGCGCGCGCCGTGTCCGGTGACCCGGCACTCCCGTGCCATGACCCGGGCGCGCGCGTGCCCGGTGACCCGCGCACGCCCGTGCCATGACCCGTGCACGCCCGCGCACTGCCCCTTGCGCCCGGCAGCGCCGTGACCCGCGCACGCCGCACTCTTGCACACGCCCGGGGCCTTGCGCCTGCCGGTGCCATGACCCGTGCACGCCACGCTCCCGGCCCCTTGCGCCGGCGGTGCCACGACCCGCGCACGACCGGGGCCCTTGCGCCCGCCGGTGCCATGACCCGCGCGCACGCCCGTCCCTTGCGCGCGGCGTGGCCTTGCGCCCGGTGGTGCCGCGGACTCGTGCACACCCGCGCCCGGTGCCCGCGCCCGGCAGTGCCGTGACCCCGCTCAAGCCGTGCCAAGACCCGCGCGCACGCCCGGTGCTATGCACTGGCCCGTGCCATGACCAGCGCGCGCCGTGCCAGGACGGGGGGGGGCGTTGCGTGGTGGGGGCGAGCGGGCACCTCGGGTCCGTGGCACGGGCAGCAGGATCGCTGGGCGCGCGTCCACCATCCACCGTGTCCGTCCACGCCGGCGGCCCGGTCTTCGGCGCCGCCGTGCGGGGGGGGCACGGGGGACCAGTCTCCGCATCGGCCGCCCCGGAGCCCGTCGCGGCCCCGGAGGGAGCGTAGCGTCGCTGTTCGGCGTGACGCCCACGCAGACGTGCCTCGACCGGGTGGCCTCGGGCGCAACTTGCATTCAAAGACTCGATGGTTCGCGGGATTCTGCAATTCACACCAGGTATCGCATTTCGCTACGTTCTTCATCGAAGCGAGAGTCGAGATATCCGTTGCGAGAGTCGTACCGTGCAAGGCTGGCATCGACGGCGGCGACGCGCTCCTCCCTTCCGGACCCGGTACGGGACGGGCGGGCGGAGGCGGCGCCTCGCTCCCGCTTCCTGTTCCTTGGCGCCCTCCGGGGCGCCGGGGTTCTGTTCCGCCCGCCGCCCCCGCGGCGCGTGGAGGGGGCGATCGACGACGCGATGGTTCGGCCGGGGGCCATCCCGTCGCGGTTCGTTCACGCGTTCGCGGGTCTTTCCTCGTCCGGGTCTCGGCAATGATCCTTCCGCAGGTTCACCTACGGAAACCTTGTTACGACTTCTCCTCTCTAAATGATAAGGTTCAGTGGACTTCTCGCGCGTCGGCGGGTGGCGACCGCTCGCGTCGCCGCGATCCGAACACTTCACTGACCATTCAATCGGTAGGAGCGACGGGCGGTGTGTAAAGGGCAGGGACGTAGTCACCGCGAGCTGATGACTCGCGTTACTAGGAATTCCTCGTTGAAGACCAACAATTGCAATGATCTATCCCCATCACGATGAAATTCTCAAAGATTACCCGAGCCTGTCGGCCAAGGCTATAGACTCGTTGAATACCATCAGTGTAGCGCGCATGCGGCCCAGAACATCTAAGGGCATCACAGACCTGTTATTGTCTCAAACTTCCGTGGCCTAAACGGCCATAGTCCCTCTAAGAAGCTGGCCACGGAGGGATGCCTCCGCGTAGCTAGTTAGCAGGCTGAGGTCTCGTTCGTTAACGGAATTAACCAGACAAATCGCTCCACCAACTAAGAATGGCCATGCACCACCACCCATAGAATCAAGAAAGAGCTCTCAGTCTGTCAATCCTTGCTATGTCTGGACCTGGTTAGTTTCCCGTGTTGAGTCAAATTAAGCCGCAAGGCTCCACTCCTGGTGGTGCCCTTCCGTCAATTCCTTTAAGTTTCAGCCTTGCGACCATACTCCCCCCGGAACCCAAAAACTTTGATTTCTCATAAGGTGCGGCGGAGTCCTGAAAGCAACATCCGCCGATCCCTGGTCGGCATCGTTTATGGTTGAGACTAGGATGGTATCTGATCGTCTTCGAGCCCCAACTTTCGTTCTTGATTAATGAAAACATCCTTGGCAAATGCTTCGCAGTGGTTCGTCTTCATAAATCCAAGAATTTCACCTCTGACTATGAAATACGAATGCCCGCGACTGTCCCTCTTAATCATTACTCCGATCCCGAAGGCCAACACAATAGGACCGAAATCCTGCGATGTTATCCAATGCTACTGTATCCAGAGCATGGGCTTGCTTGAGCACTCTAATTTCTTCAAAGTAACGGCGCGGAGGCATGACCCGTCCAGTTAAGGACAGGGAGCGCATCGCCGGCAGAAGAAGGGACAAGAAGGCCGGTGCACACCGTGGGGCGGACTTGCCGGCCCAGCCCAAGGTCCAACTATGTGCTTTTTAACTGCAAACAACTTAAAATACGCTATTGGAACTGGAATTACCGTGGCTGCTGGCACCAGACTTTCCCTCCAATGGATCCTCGCTAAGGGATTAGATTGTGCTCATTCCAATACCAGACTCGAGGAGCCCGGTATTGTTATTTATTGTCACTACCTCCCCGTGTCAGGATTGGGTAATTTGTGCGCTGCTGCCTTCCTTGGATGTGGTAGCCGTTTCTCAGGCTCCCTCTCCGGAATCGAACCTAATTCTCCGTCACCCGTCACACCATGGTAGGCCCCTATCCTACCATCGAAAGTGATAGGGCAGAAATTTGAATGATACGTCGCCGGCATGTGGGCCGTGCGATCCGTCGAGTTATCATGAATCATCGGAGTGCCGGGCAGAGCCGTGTCGACCTTTTATCTAATAAATGCATCCTTCCAGAAGTCGGGGTTTGTTGCATGTATTAGCTCTAGAATTACTACGGTTATCCGAGTAGCAGTACCATCAAACAAACTATAACTGATTTAATGAGCCATTCGCAGTTCATAGTCCGAATTAGTTCATACTTGCACATGCATGGCTTAATCTTTGAGACAGCATATGACTACTGGCAAGATCAACCAGGTAGCACGTCCTCGGGCGACGCCAGATCCCGCTGCCGCCGTCCCGCCGACCTGAGGAGGGGGGATGCCGGGACGGCCGCGCACGTCGTCGCATCGGGGCGGGCAACGATTCGAGATGGGACGCGGGGCACGGGGGCCCCGGCACGATGAATCCATCGCATCCGCGAGAGCACACGAAGCCAGGAGCGGGCCGAAGGAATGGGAGAACACGGAGGGACTCTCCAAACGGAGGGCACTCGAGGAACGGCACCCGCCGCTGCGGAGGCGAGGTAGCCGCAAGGGTCGCGTGGCGAACGGACGAGTCCCGCAAGGGGGGTAGACCGCACGGGCAACTGACGGGTCGCAACGAGGGGCAACAAAGGGTCCTCCGAGCACGATGAAGGGATGCACCGACGACGGTGGCCACGACGAGGCAGGGAGCCCATCGCTGGATGCGCATCCAAGACCGCTCACACGCCGACACGGTCGCCGCCGTGGCGCGCACCGCGCCACTCCCCCGCACGCGGAGCCTTGCGACCCAAGAGCGCACGAAGGAGGGGTCGTCGATGGGACACGCTGACAGCGGAAAAAACCGTCGAGCACGAGATACCACGAACCACGAGGGACAAACGGTCGCACGGGGCACCGAGCCGCACCGGATGGTGCGGGGATTTCCAATTGACGAGGGGGGGTGGGTGTTTCGAGACGGGGGCATGGGGAGAGACCACCAAGAAGGACGGGGCCGACGGAGCGGGACCGGCGAGGTCGACCGGACTAAAGAGCGCACCGACCTTGATTCCGCGCGAGGGCGCGCGGCCACGATTTTCGCCCGAGGGATCCGGACGGGGCCGATGGAGCGGGACCGGGAGGTCGACCGGACCAAAGAGCGCACAGACCATGGTTCCGCGCGCGCGCGGCCACGTTTTTGGCCCGAGGGATCTGGACGGGCCGATGGAGCGGGACCGGGAGGTCGACCGGCAAAGAGTGCACCGACCTTGATTCCGCACGCGCGGCGCCGCGTTTTTCGCCCGAGGGATCCGGACGGGGCCGATGGAGGGGACGGGAGGTTGACCGGACCATCGAAAACGACCTTAGTTCCGCGCGCGCGCGGCCGTGATTTCGCCCAAGGGATCGGGCGGAGGCGATGGAGTGGGACCGGGAGGTCGACCGGACCATCGCACACCGAACTTGGTTCCGCGCGCGCGCGGCCGCGATTTTCGTCCGAGGTGATCCGGACGGAGGCGATGGAGTGGGGACGGGAGGTCGACCGGACCATCGCACACAGAACTTGGTTCCGCACGCGCGCGGGCCATGATTTTCGCCGAGGGATCCGGACGGCGGCGATGGAGCGGGACCGGGAGGTCGACCGGACCAAAGAGCGCACCGACCTTGGTTCCGCGCGCGCGCGGCCGCGTTTTTCGCCCGAGGGATCTGGATGGCGATGATGGACCGGGAACGGGAGGTCGACCAGACCATCGAAAACCGACCTTGGATACGCTCGCGGCGGCGCCGCGATTTCGCCCGAGGGATCCGTACGGAGGCGATGGAGCGGGACCGGGAGGTCGACCGGACCATCGCCACACGACCTTGTTCCACACGCGCGTGGTCGCTATTTCGCCGAAGGATCCGGACGGAGGCGATGAGCAGGACAGGACGGGAGGTCGACTGGACCATCGCACAATGACCTTGGTTCCGCGCGTGCGCGGCCGCATTTTTGCCCGAAGGATCCGGACGTGGCGATGGAGCAGGACCGGGAGGTCGACCAGACCAAAGAGCGCACCGACCTTGGTTCGCGTGCGCGCGGCCTCGTTTTTCACCGGGGATCGGACGGCGACGATGGAGCAGGACCGGGAGGTCGACCGGACCATCGCACACCGACCTGGTTCCGCGCGCGCGCGCGGCCGTGATTTCGCCCGAAGGATCCGGACAGAGGCGATGGAGCGGGACCGGGAGGTCGACCGGACCATCTCACAACGACCTTGGTTCCGTGCGCGCGCGACAGCATTTTTCGCCCGAAGTGATGGGGACATCTCAAGAACGGATCTTGGAGCAAGCATAATTCTTGGAGTGGCACAGATCTTGAAGCATTTTTGGAATAAATTTATTTAGGATTTATCTTTTGTTTAAAATTTGAATTAGGATTTGGTTGGTTAGGATTGATATATGGATAGGCTTATCTTATCCTATCTTATATTTGAACTTGATTCGTTCTTATCTTTTTATCTTTTATTCAAATTCAAATGAGTGTTGAAAAATCTATAAATACCACCCTCAGCCTTTTATAATGAGGAGGATGGATGAATAAAATTTCAATTGTTCTGTGTGAAGGATCTGTGTGATCCTAGGGTATCTGTATGATCCCTTCTCCATCTTCCCAGGGTTTCTGTATGATCTCTGATTTTGGGCATCTATGTGAGCCCAGAGCATCTATGTGAGCCCCTTTGCTATGTGCTTGTTCTTCTAGGGCATCTGTGTGAGCCCCTTTGCTATGTGCTTGTTCTTCTTGGAGAATCTATGTGAACCCCAGTATTTTTCTTAACCCTGCACCCTCTTCTTTCCTCCTTTGCAAATCCTAATCTCTGGTGACTTTCATGCTCGCCAGCGATCCAGTCTAATCCCTGTCCCGCATCAAGTGGTATCAGAGCTAAAGGATTAGGATTTTTCTGTTTCATCACCGGCCCACTGTTCTCTTTCTTCCCTGTTTCAAATCTCGTCCACGGATCCTTCCCCAACATCGACGTCGGACCACCCTCCCCCAGCCGGTCACCCACCACCATTCCTCCCTTCCAGCCCTCATCCTGTTTTCTGCTTCGTCTGTGCCAAGCTCTCCAAGAACTGCTTGCAGCCCATTTTCAAAGCACAGATTTCAAAGCACACCGATCTCAAAGCTGCACCATTTTCAAAGAAAAGTTGATTAAAAAAAAAAATCATGGTTATGTCAAGCTAAAAGTTTGGAGTTCCCGGAGCTGAAGTCAAGCTGAAGCTGGAGCCTGACCCAAACTCGACAGAGTCGAGTTTTTTCCCACCGTAGGAGAATGATGGGGACATCTCAAGCACGGATCTTGGAGCAAGCATAATTTTGGAGTGGCACAGATCTTGAAGCATTTGTTGGAATAAATTTATTTAGGATTTATCTTTGTTTAAAATTTGAATTAGGATTTGGTTGGTTAGGATTGATATATTGATAGGCTTATCTTATCCTATCTTATATTTGAATTTGATTCGTTCTTATCTTTTTATCTTGTATTCAAATTCAAATGAGTGTTGAAAAATCAATAAATACCACCCTCAGCCTTTTATAATGAGGAGGATGGATGAATAAAATTTCTATTGTTCTGTGTGAAGGATCTGTGTGATCCTAGGGTATCTGTATGATCCCTTCTCCATCTTCCCAGGGTTTCTGTATGATCCCTGATTTTGGGCATCTATGTGAGCCCAGAGCATCTATGTGAGCCCCTTTGCTATGTGCTTGTTCTTCTAGGGCATCTGTGTGAGCCCCTTTGCTATGTGCTTGTTCTTCTTGGGGAATCTATGTGAACCCCAGTATTTTTCTTAACCCTGCACCCTCTTCTTTCCTCCTTTGCAAATCCTAATCTCTGGTGACTTTCATGCTCGCCAGCGATCCAGTCCAATCCCTATCCCGCATCACGAAGGATCCGGACGGGGCAGATGGAGCGGGACCGGGAGGTCGACCGGACCAAAGAGCGCACCGACCTTGGTTCCGCATGCGCGCGGCCGCGTTTTTCACCCGAGGGATCCGGACGGCGACGATGGAGCAGGACCGGGAGGTCGACCGGACCATCGCACACCGACCTTGGTTCCGCGCGAGCGCGGCCACGATTTCGCCCGAGGGATCCGGACGGCGACGAGGGAGCGGGACTGGGAGGTCGACCGGACCATCGCACACCGACCTTGGTTCCGCGAGCACGCTATTGCGATTTCGCCTGAAGGATCCGGACGGAGGCGATGGAGCGGGACCGGGAGGTCGACCGGACCAAAGAGCACACCGACCTTGGTTCCGCGCGTGGCACGGCTGCATTTTTCGCCGGAAGGATCCGGACGGCGACGATGGAGCGGGACCGGGAAGTCGACCGGACCATCGCACACCGACCTTGGTTCCGTGCGTGCACGGCCGCATTTTTCGCCGGAAGGATCCGGACGGCGACGATGGAGCAGGACCGGGAAGTCGACCGGACAATCGCACACCGACCTTGGTTCCGCGCGCGCGCGGCCACGATTTCACCCGAAGGATCCGGACGTAGGAGATGGAGCGGGACCGGGAGGTCGACCGGACCATCGCACAACGACCTTGGTTCCGCGCGCGCACGGCCGTGTTTTTGCCCGAAGGATCCGGACGGGGCCGATGGAGCGGGACCATGAGGTCGACCGGACCAAAGAGCGCACCGACCTTAGTTCCGCACACGTGCGGCCGCGATTTCGCCCGAGGGATCTGGGCGGAGGCGATGGAGCGGGACCGGGAGGTCGACCGGACCATCGCACACCGAACTTGGTTCCGCGCGCGCGCGGCCACGATTTTCGCCCGAGGGATCCGGACGGCGACGATGGAGCGGGACCGGGAGGTCGACCGAACCAAAGAGCGAAACGCCCTTGGTTCCGCGTGCGCACGGCCGCGTTTTTCGCCGAGGGATCCGGATGGCGACGATGGACCGGGAACGGGAGGTCGACCGGACCATCGAAAATCGACCTTGGTTACGCTCGCGCGGCGGCCGCGATTTCGCCCGAGGGATCCGGACGGAGGCGATGGAGCGGGACCGGGAGGTCGACCGGACCATCACACACCAACCTTGGTTCCGCGCGCGCGCAGCCGCTATTTTGCCCGAAGGATCTGGACGGAGGCGATGGAGCGAGACGGGAGGTCGACGGACCATCGCACAACGACCTTGGTTCCGCGTGCGCGCGGCCGCATTTTTTGCCCGAAGGATCCGAACGGGGCCGATGGAGCGGGACCGGGAGGTCGACCGGACCAAAGAGCGCACTGACCTTGGTTCCGCGCGCGCGCGGCCTCGTTTTTTGCCTGAGGGATCCGGACGGCGACGATGGAGCGGGACCGGGAGGTCGACCGGACCATCGCACACCGACCTTGGTTCCGCGCGCGCGAGACCGCGATTTCGCCCGAAGGTTCCGGACGGAGGCGATGGAGCGGGACGGGAGGTCGACCGGACCATCGCACAACGACCTTGGTTCCGCGCGCGCGCGGCGCATTTTTCGCCCGAAGGATCCGGATGGGGCCGATGGAGCGGGACCGGGAGGTCGACCGGACAAAATAGCGCACCGACCTTGGTTCCGCGCGCGCGCGGCCGCGTTTTTCGCCGAGGGATCCGGATGGAGGAGATGGAGCGGGACCGGGAGGTCAACCGGACCAAAGAGCGCACCGACCTTGGTTCCGCGCGCGCGCGGCGCGCGTTTTTCGCCCGAGGGATCCGGACGTCGACGATGGAGCGGGACCGGGAGGTCGACCGGACCATCGCACACCGACCTTGGTTCCGCGCGCGTGCGGCCGCAATTTCGCCCGAAGGATCCGGACGTAGGCGATGGAGCGGGACCGGGAGGTCGACCGGACCATCGAACAACGACCTTGGTTCCGCGTGCGCGCGCGGCCGCGTTTTTCGCCCGAGGGATCCGAACGGCAACGATGGAGCGGGACTGGGAGGTCGACCGGACCAAAGTGCGCACCGACATTGGTTCCGCGTGCGCGCGACCACGTTTTTCGCCCGAGGGATCCGGACGGCGACGATGGAGCGGGACCGGGAGGTCGACCGGGCCATCGAAAACCGACCTTGGTTCCGCGCACGCGCGGCCGCGATTTCGCCCGAAGGATCCGGATGGAGCCGATGGAGCGGGACCGGGAGGTCGACCGGACCATCGCACACCGACCTTGGTTCCGCGCGCGCGCGGTCGCGTTTTCGCCCGAAGGATCTGGACGGAGCCGATGGAGCGGGACCGGGAGGTCGACCGGACCATCGCACACCGACCTAGGTTCCGCGCACGCGCGGCCGCGTTTTCGCCCGAAGGATCCGGACAGAGCCGAAGGAGCGCGACCGGGAGGTCGACCGGACCGGAGGACACCGACCTTGGTTCCGCGCGCGCGCGGCCGCGTTTTCGCCCGAAGGATCCGGACGGAGCCGAAGGACCGGGACGTCGACCGGACCGGACGGCACCGACCATGGTTCCGCGCGCGCGCGGCCGCGAAGATCCGGCACTCGGAAGGGGCAGGTGTAGAAGGGGCATCCCGAGGTGTTCCGAGGCACAAAAGCTAGCTTGCGAACGCAAGGGAGGACCAAGACTCGAGCCCAAATGTCGTTGGACCCGAGTCACGGACGGCCCAAGCATGAGAGAGAACCCAGCGCACCCCGGACGCGAGTCCAGGATGTCCAAGATGCGCACACCATGCGCGGGGCAAAAGGGCGGCCAGGACTCGGAACCACACAGCACAGGACGCGAGTCCCGGACGGCACGACACGGGCGCGATCACAGAGCAGCCAGGACGCGAGTCCATGGAGGCCTGGGCGCGCGCGCCGCGAGCAGAAAATCCAAAACAGATACCGGGAGAGTACCCAAGGGTCGCGAGCAACGTTGCAGAAGCGGGGGAGGGCCTGGACGCGCGTCTGGACACGCATCCGGGGCGGCCAAGACCCGCGCCCCGCCCGCAAGGGGGCTTGCCAACCTACTACCCGCGTGGGGCATCCGGCCAAGGTCCACCCCGGGGGTTCCTGGGTCGCGAGCAGCATTGCAAATTCGGGGGCATGCCCCGCGTCCTTGCGCGCCCCGCGTTACCCGCGCCCGGCGCTGCCAGGACCCGCGCCCCGCGCACGTGCGCGCGCCTGGCGCTGCCAGGACGTGCACCGCCCGCGCCCGGTGCCCCGCGCCCGGTGCTGCTAGGACGCGCGCCCGCCCGCGCCCGGTGTGGTGTGGGCACCAGGTTAACAAAAAGACTTCAACCCATCCAAAAGTCCTTATGGTTGGAGTAACAAATCATGTCAATATTTTATTTCAAAATAAATGTAATCAAGGACAGGTTAGTCCGCTGTTGGGTCAGTCAATCCAGTCAACTCACTTTTGAAGACTTATCAAGAAGCAACTCGGGCTTCAAAGTACCACTTCATCACTTCACCACCAATGGAGCCCACACTTGAAGACACATCACCACCCTAGAGCCGACTCTTGAAGGCACATCACCACCACCTTGGAGCCGACTCTTGCCACCTCATCAGACACCTCACCACTAAAGGAGCTGACTCTTAATCAAGTCCCAAGGAGCCAATTCTTGAAGAAAGTCAATTAGTCAAAGTCCAAAGTCATGGAGATGGTCAAATTGTCAAAATCAAGAAGGAGGTCAAATCACCAAGTCCAAGTTTTGAAGATGGTCAACCAAGTCAAGCCTTAGCATGTCATTTGAATTTAAATTCATGCTTGGCCGACCAAAGCTCTCCAAAGCAAGGGTGGTCGGCCAAAGTGAGGGGGGACCACTCCTCCAAATCATATCAAACCTATTCCCACAATTCTCTCCTTATTCCATGTAACTTCCCCATGATATCCTCCACCAAATTAGGTTAGTTTGAATTCAAATGTAAGTCTTTAAAAAGCCTTGGGCATGAGAAATGTGGGAGATTGATAAATGAATGAAAAAAAAAAGCTCTTTCTTCTATGTGAAGGTCTTGGCTATGTGCCCCTCTTTGGCTTTGTGCCTAGGTTTCTTTTAGGTCTATGTGACCTTGTTTCTCTCTTCCTCTTCCTCCTCTTTTCTCCACTTCAAACACTTTCTTTCCATTGCATCTCTCAAAGAAGATCAAGTTCGCATCAAAGTTCAAGAAGAAAACAAGCCAAGAATCAAGTGATCAAGCAAGGAGCCGGTTCTCCAACCCTAGGAATCAGAAAGGAGTCGATTCCCTCAAGAAGAAGAAGCCTTCATCCATCCTTCAACCCATCATTCTTCCCTTCTTTAATTTGAGTTCTTTAGCTTGTTTCTAATCCCAGGTTTCTTTGTGACAGGGCCTCCGGAATCCAGACTTTAGAAGAAGGAACTTCTTGCCAGAACCCAGAATGCTGATTGAGCCACCAAGTGGTGTATTTTGGTCATCCTAGAACTTACCTTGAGAGAAATCCTTTGGATTGATCAAGGTCAGGTAATCCCTAACTTCTTAGGGTTTGGATTATTAAAAAAGTAGGACTAGCTTAATTTAGATGGTTAATTTACTATGGTAGATCATTATTATTCTGTTTAGTCCACTCTAGATTTGCGTTTAATCATATTGAGTTGTGTTCATTAAATTCCTAGTCATTATAGTTCGATTAGCCATATGCTTAAGAAATTAATTAGATTGATCTTTAACTAATCTCCTTTAGAATATTTAGTCTCATTCCTTCATCTCATAAAGCATTTTTTTTTCATTTCTTCTTCCCATCATTTTTGGTATCAGAGCAGGTTGATTAGGGCATATCTGTGTTTAGGGTTTGCATCGATTTATCTTTGGTGCTATAAGATTATAGCCAACCCTTGCATTGCAAAACCAAGATGAAATCAGGTTGTCCTACTATAAGGTGGATCCTTATAGTGTAAGGTTGTCCTATCTTGGTCATTGCTTTGGACTACATAGAAGAATTCTATGTAAGTCTGATTTTTCCCTGCTTGCTGTAATTAGGTGTAGGCTGACTGTAATCCGCCTGCAGCTCCAAAGGCAAGTAGTGCATTTTTCTTTGACATATTTTTTTTTCTTGTTCCATTTTAAGTTGTTTATCACCGTTTAAAATTTCAGCTTCAGAAAAAAATTACAAAAAAAATGAAAATTCCTGCAGTCCGATAGTGTCATTAGGTTTTCTGTTCTGTTCTTGAGCTTTTAGTGCCTTTATTCAGGATCTGCCTAGAACAGTCTAGATTTTATTTTGAAATTCTGCTTCACCTGGTATGACATCTATAAGTTAGGAGTTCTCATTAATTTTTTTCAAATTTTTTTGACGTTTTTTACTGCACCTTCCAACATCACTTTCGAACTGCAACACACCACTCTGCATCAGTAATTTAGTCATGCATTCATTTCATGATTAAGCTATCTAAGGGCATGAAATTAACATAAGGTCAGGAAGTAATTACCTGTCCTTAGCCCAAAAAAACCACCTCCCTTCATCATTCGAACCCAATCCTTAATTAAAATCAATTAGACCTAATACCCTAGTGGGTTAGGGACACCAACAGGTCGGGTTCGAATTAGAAATCAAGTTGATTGTATTAGCTAGTTAGTGTGTGCTTATTAACTTGGTGTCTAGGATTGGTGTGTAAGGGCTTGTGGTTTGATCCACCTACCTGGCCAATCTCTGATTGGTGTCTAAGGTTGGTATTCAGGGATCTCCAGCTCCCCTTCCACCTACCTGGCCAAGTGATATAAGTTACTACTGGTTAGTTAGTCTTTCAATTGGGTTCTTAACTTGTGCTCTAGGTCTAGGAGCCATAGTCGTTCGAGTGCATCATTTTCATGACCACTAGATCAGGAACACCATTCCACCGTTCACAAGATCAACCAAGTTCGTCCATGGACCCTAATATGGAGAGTCTCATGAAGTCTATGATAGAGCAAATGGCTACAATGAATGCTAAGCTTGATCGGGTCGAGGATAGAATAGGGGTCCTAGAGGAAGCTAGGTTAACTCCAACTGAACCACCATCTCCCAGATTACCTCCAGACCATCCCAGAGCCCAACGGCAAGAACGCACTCCTGACCCAACCCATAGAAGGCCACAACACGATTTTGATGATCACACCCCTGACTTTAATCAAAGAAGGCATCACCATGAAAATTTCGATCAGGATGACCGGGCCTTAAGGAACATCCGTCTAGATGCACCAACTTTTGAAGGAAGCTTAGATCCTAAGGTGTATATAGATTGGGAGGCTGACATGGACCAGTATTTTGATTGGTATGACATGTCAGATGAGAGGAGATTCAAATTTGCTAAGATCAGGCTGGTTCGACAGGCTAGACTACATTGGGGAAATGTAGAGCGCACGATTAGACAGAGGGGAGATGTACCGGTAAGCACATGGAGAGATATGAAGAGAAAACTTAGAGAAAAATACCTACCCATGTCTTATCAAGAGAGATTACTAGATCAGTGGCAACGGTTAACACAAGGAAACAAAACCGTCTCTGAGTATGTCACCAAATTTGACGAGTTTGTCATGCGGTGCAACGTGGTCGAGTCGGAGGCAGCCACTTTGTCTAGGTTTAGATCAGGGCTGAATGAAGACATCAAGGGGGAATTATTTTTGAGGGAAGTCCATGATTTAGAGCAGGCATATCAGGTTGCCATGGACTATGAGAGATTTCAGAGGAGATCTACTTTTAGGAAACCAGAGCCCTCTAGGTTCAGTCCACTTGCTAGTAGACCCAGTTCGGTTCCTACTCCCACAGCTAAGCCTAGGTCCAGCTCAAATCCAATTCCTAGGCCCAATTCAGCCACCCCATCTAGAGAAGATAAAGGAAAAGGGCCTGAAAGTCAAGGTAGGACAAGTCAAGTATGTTATAAGTGCCGTCAACCGGGTCATTATATGAGTCAGTGTCCCTCTAGAGCTTTACACATTGGTGAAGTAGAGGAAGAAGGCTTAGAGCATTTAGAGAATGGTGACGAAGAAGTGTATGAAGCAGAAGATTGCTTAGCTGATGAGTATGAGGGAGATGAGGAAAATTTGGACTCATCAGATTTACTAGGAGTCGTTAGGTGTATCATGACACAGACCAAAGAACAAGAAGACTGGCGTAGGACTAACATCCTACAAACATTTGTCAAAATTAAGGAAAAGGTCTGTAAGATTGTGATAGATAGTGGAAGCTGTGTCAACGCCATTTCCACTAGTGCAGCAAAGAGTTTAGGGTTATCCGTTGTACCACATCCCAATCCATATAAGGTATCCTGGATAGACTCTACATCTATTCCAATCAAGCTACGGTGCCAAGTCCAAATCCAAATTCAATCCTATCAAGATAAGGTCTGGTGTGATGTGCTTCCTATGGGAGTAAGTAGCATCATCTTAGGCAGGCCATGGCTGTTTGATCATGATGTGACCATCTTTGGTCGGTCAAACTCCTGTGCTTTCAATTTAATGGCAAGAGAATTGTCATTCATCCAAAAGAGCCTAAGGACAATGTCAGGAGAGGAACCAGTAGCTTGAAGGAAAAGAAAACTGGATTAAATCTGATAGGTGCAAAAGAAATAGAACAAGATATCCAAGAGGGAGCACCTATTTGGGTGGTAGCAGCAAAAGAGGTTAAGGACCACACACCTATAGAACACCCTCCAGAGGTGGTCCAATTATTAGAAGAGTATAAGGACGTATTTCCCGAAGATCTTCCCGATAGCCTTCCACCTTTAAGGGACATACAGCATGTCATAGATTTAGTCCCCGGGGCAACTTTACCTAATTTGCCTCACTATAGGATGAACCCAGCTGAACATCAGGAAATGCAGAAACAGATTGGGGAATTACTTAGGAAGGGGTTTATTAAGGAAAGTCTAAGTCCTTGCGCAGTCCCCGCATTGTTAACCCCTAAGAAGGATGGTACTTGGCGGATGTGTGTAGATAGCCGAGCCATCAATAAGATTACGGTGAAGTATAGGTTCCCGATCCCACGACTTGACGACATGTTAGATATGATAGCCGGAGCAACAATTTTCTCCAAAATTGATTTAAAGAGTGGCTATCATCAGGTTAGAGTTAGACCTGGGGATGAATGGAAGACCGCTTTCAAGACTAAAGATGGATTATATGAGTGGTTAGTCATGCCATTCGGTCTTTCCAACGCACCCAGCACATTTATGAGGATCATGAATCAGGTGTTGAAAGCCTTCATAGGAAAATTTGTTGTGGTCTATTTTGATGATATCCTTATATATAGCCAAACCAAGGCAGACCACTTAGATCACCTGAGCCAAGTTTGTCAAGTTCTTAGAAAAGATAGCCTCTATGCCAATATCAAAAAGTGTGACTTCCTCACACATAGAGTCATCTTTCTAGGATTTGTAGTTACTTCTGAAGGAGTGTCAGCTGACCCAGAGAAAGTCAAATCCATAGTAGAATGGCCTGTACCCAAGAACATCCATGAAGTACGTAGTTTCCATGGTCTAACCACTTTCTATAGGAGGTTTATTAGGGGATTCAGTACGATAGTGGCACCCATCACTGATTGCATTAGGAAAGGAAATTTTGAATGGACTAGAGCGGCTGATAAAGCTTTCCTAATGATTAAAGAGATAATGACACAAGCACCTGTTTTAAGGCTTCCGGATTTTTCCAAATTATTTGAGGTCGCTTGTGATGCTTCTGGGGTTGGAATTGGAGGAGTTTTAAGTCAAGAGAATCACCCAGTAGCATTCTTTAGTGAGAAGTTGAATGATGCGAGACTAAGGTATTCAACCTATGATAAGGAGCTATATGCGGTAGTACAAGCTTTACGCTATTGGCGTCACTACCTTTTACCGCAGGAATTTGTTTTATTTTCTGATCATGAAGCTCTTAGGTTCCTTAGTTCTCAGAAGAAGTTGAACCCTAGGCACGGGAAATGGGTAGAGTTCATACAAGGGTACACGTTCGTTCTGAAACATCGTGCCGGTACTGAGAATCGAGTTGCTGATGCATTAAGCCGTCGATCTATGTTGATGAATACTGTGAGGACTGAGATAGTAGGATTTGATAGGTTGAAGAGTGAGTATTCTACATGCCCTGACTTTGGTCATATCTATCACTCCCTCCAACAAGGTCCGTCTAGTGAACATAGCGATTACATTCTATTAGATGGATACCTTTTCAAGGAAAATAGGCTGTGCATTCCCAAAACTTCTGTTAGGGAATTTCTGATCTGGGAAGCCCATGCTGGAGGATTAGCTGGACATTTTGGTAGAAACAAAACCATCTTGGCTATGGAGGATCAATTTTTCTGGCCTAGTCTTAAGAAGAATGTTGCCCAGATAGTAGCCCAGTGTCGAACCTGTGCGGTAGCAAAGCACCAAAAACAAAACACTGGTTTGTACACACCTTTACCTGTCCCTGAAGGTCCGTGGCAAGACATTAGTATGGATTTCGTGACAGGTCTCCCTAGAACTCCCAAGAAACATGATTCTATCTTTGTGGTTGTCGATCGATTTTCTAAGATGGCGCACTTTATTCCGTGTTCTCAGACTTTAGATGCGTCAAAAGTGGCCAAACTTTTCTTGGATCATATCGTTAAGCTTCATGGTTTACCTAGAACCATTGTGTCAGATAGAGATGTCAAGTTCACCAGTTACTTCTGGAAAACCCTCTGGCACATGTTAGGTACCAAACTGAAATTCTCTACAGCCTATCACCCTCAAACTGATGGCCAAACCGAGGTTGTAAACCGAAGCTTAGGTAATCTATTGAGGTGTTTAGTTGGAGAAAACTTAGGGAACTGGGATCTTTTACTTCCTCGTGCTGAGTTTGCTTATAATAGCTCAGTCAATAGATCTATTGGGAAGAGTCCATTTGAAGTGGTCCATGGATATAACCTAAGAGACCTTTAGATCTAGTCCCATTACCAGCACATGCACGGGTGTCGGAATCCGCCGAATCATATGCACAGCATCTTAAGGACTTGTATAAGGAGATTAGCCAAAAGATTCAAACAAGCAATGAATTTATAAGCATACGGCTGATCTACATAAACGGCTTAAAGAATTTAATGAAGGGGATTTAGTAATGATTAAACTCAAACCAGAGAGGTTTCCACCCGGAACAATGAAGAAACTCCATGCCCGGGGAGCCGGACCCTTCAGAATAATAAAGAGAATTGGATCTAATGCTTATGTAGTAGATTTACCATCTAGTTATGGCATTAGTTCTACTTTTAATATTTCTGACCTCAAAGAATACAAGGAACCTGTACCAATACCTGATGAGCTTTTTGGTCCTAGTGTATCCTTTGAGAGTGATGTCCCAAATGAGTGTCCACCACCAAATATTCCTGAGCAAAGAGAGAGTGTTGAAAGAATCTTGGATGACCAGATTATCACCACTAGAAATAAGGGCTACCAACGCTATCTGATTCGATGGCAAGGACGTCCTGAATCTGAAGACTCCTGGATCACCCGAGAGGACCTGCAACAAATCGACCCGGATATAATAGAAACATATCACTCGACAGGGTCGAGTTCCTCCCACCCTGGGAGAATTGGTGTGGGCACCAGGTTAACAAAAAGACTTCAACCCATCCAAAGTCCTTATGGTTGGAGTAACAAATCATGTCAATATTTATTTCAAAATAAAT
Source organism: Areca catechu (assembly GCA_021397845.1). NCBI lineage: Eukaryota > Viridiplantae > Streptophyta > Magnoliopsida > Arecales > Arecaceae > Areca > Areca catechu. The sequence continues at coordinate 50,278,937 of CM038044.1, forward strand.
GTAATCAAGGACAGGTTAGTCCGCTGTTGGGTCAGTCAATCCAGTCAACTCACTTTTGAAGACTTATCAAGAAGCAACTCGGGCTTCAAAGTACCACTTCATCACTTCACCACCAATGGAGCCCACACTTGAAGACACATCACCACCCTAGAGCCGACTCTTGAAGGCACATCACCACCACCTTGGAGCCGACTCTTGCCACCTCATCAGACACCTCACCACTAAAGGAGCTGACTCTTAATCAAGTCCCAAGGAGCCAATTCTTGAAGAAAGTCAATTAGTCAAAGTCCAAAGTCATGGAGATGGTCAAATTGTCAAAATCAAGAAGGAGGTCAAATCACCAAGTCCAAGTTTTTGAAGATGGTCAACCAAGTCAAGCCTTAGCATGTCATTTGAATTTAAATTCATGCTTGGCCGACCAAAGCTCTCCAAAGCAAGGGTGGTCGGCCAAAGTGAGGGGGGACCACTCCTCCAAATCATATCAAACCTATTCCCACAATTCTCTCCTTATTCCATGTAACTTCCCCATGATATCCTCCACCAAATTAGGTTAGTTTGAATTCAAATGTAAGTCTTTAAAAAGCCTTGGGCATGAGAAATGTGGGAGATTGATAAATGAATGAAAAAAAAAGCTCTTTCTTCTATGTGAAGGTCTTGGCTATGTGCCCCTCTTTGGCTTTGTGCCTAGGTTTCTTTTAGGTCTATGTGACCTTGTTTCTCTCTTCCTCTTCCTCCTCTTTTCTCCACTTCAAACACTTTCTTTCCATTGCATCTCTCAAAGAAGATCAAGTTCGCATCAAAGTTCAAGAAGAAATCAAGCCAAGAATCAAGTGATCAAGCAAGGAGCCGGTTCTCCAACCCTAGGAATCAGAAAGGAGTCGATTCCCTCAAGAAGAAGAAGCCTTCATCCATCCTTCAACCCATCATTCTTCCCTTCTTTAATTTGAGTTCTTTAGCTTGTTTCTAATCCCAGGTTTCTTTGTGACAGGGCCTCCGGAATCCAGACTTTAGAAGAAGGAACTTCTTGCCAGAACCCAGAATGCTGAGTGAGCCACCAAGTGGTGTATTTTGGTCATCCTAGAACTTACCTTGAGAGAAATCTTTGGATTGATCAAGGTCAGGTAATCCCTAACTTCTTAGGGTTTGGATTATTAAAAAAAGTAGGACTAGCTTAATTTAGATGGTTAATTTACTATGGTAGATCATTATTATTCTGTTTAGTCCACTCTAGATTTGCGTTTAATCATATTGAGTTGTGTTCATTAAATTCCTAGTCATTATAGTTCGATTAGCCATATGCTTAAGAAATTAATTAGATTGATCTTTAACTA
>CM038044.1:50354815-50367315 GCA_021397845.1 Areca catechu
CGCACGAGGAACGGCACCCCCGCCGCTGCGGAGGCGGGGTAGCCGCAAGGGTCGCGTGGCGAACGGACGAGTCCCGCAAGGGGGGTAGACCGCACGGGCAACTGACGGGTCGCAACGAGGGGCAACAAAGGGTCCTCCGAGCACGAGTGAAGGGATGCACCCACCGACGGTGGCCATGACGAGGCAGGGAGCCCATCGCTGGATGCGCATCCAAGATCGCTCACACGCCGACACACGGTCGCCGCCGCGGCGCGCACCGCGCCACTCCCCCGCACGCGGAGCCTTGCGACCGAGAGTGCACGAAGGAGGGGTCATCGATGGGACACGCCGATAGCGAAAAACCGCCGAGAACGAGATACCACGAACCCACGAGGGACAACGGCCGCACGGGCACCGAGCCGTACCGGAGGGTGCGGGGATTTCCAATTTGAAGAGCGGGGGTGGGTGTTCGGGACGGGGGCATGGGGAGAGACCACCAAGAAGGACGGGGCCGACGGAGCGGGAACACGAGGTCGACCGGACCAAAGAGCGCACCGACCTTGGTTCCGCGCGCGAGCGAGCGGCCACGATTTTCGCCCGAGGGATCCGGACGGGGCCGATGGAGCGGGACCGGGAGGTCGACCGGACCAAAGAGCGCACCGACCATGGTTCCGCATGCGCACGGCCGCGTTTTTGGCCCGATGGATCCGAACGGGGCCGATGGAGCGGGACGGGAGGGGGCGACCGGACCAAAGAGCGCACCGACCTTGATTCCGCAGCCGCGGCGGCCACGTTTTTCGCGAGGGATCCGGACGGGGCCAATGGAGCGGGGACCGGGAGGTCGACCGGACCATCGAAAAACCGACCTTAGTTCCGCCGCGCGCTGCGCGGCCGCGATTTCTCCCGAGGGATCCGGACGGAGGCGATGGAGCGGGACCGGGAGGTCGACCGGACCATCGCACACCGAACTTGGTTCCGCGAGCGGCGCGCGGCCGCGATTTTCGCCCGAGGGATCCGGACGGCGGCGATGGAGCGGGACCGGGAGGTCGACCGGACCAAATAGAGCACCGACTTGGTTACGCGCGCGCGGGGCCGCGTTTTTCGCCCGAGGGATCCGGATGGCGAGATGGACGGGAACGGGAAGGGAGGTCGACCGGACCTTCGAAAAACGACCTTGGATACGCTTGCGCGCGGCCGCGATTTTGCCCAAGGGATCCGGACGGAGGCGATGGAGCGGGACTGGGAGGTCGACCGGACCATCGCACACCGACCTTGGTTCGCGCGCGCCTGCGGCCCGCTATTGCGCCCGAAGGATCCGGACGGAGGCGATGGAGCGGGACCGGGAGGTCGACCAGACCATCACACAACGACCTTGGTTCTGCGCGCCGCTGCCGCATTTTTTGCCCGATGGATCCGGATGGGGCCGATGGAGCGGACCGGGGGTCGACCGGACCAAAGAGCGCACCGACCTTGGTTCCGCGCCGCGCGCGGCCTCGTTTTTCGCCCGAGGGATCTGGACGGTGACGGGAGCGGGACCGGAGGTCGACCGGACCATCGCACACCGACCTTGGTTCAGCGCGCGCGCTGCGACCGCGATTTCGCCCGAAGGATCCGGACGGAGGCGATGGTGCGGGACCGGGAGGTCGACCGGACCATCGCACAACGACCTTGGTTCTGCGCGCGCGCGGCCGCATTTTTCGCCCGAATGATCCGGACGGGCAGATGGAGCGGGACAGGGAGGTCGACCGGACCAAAGAGCGCACCGACCTTGGTTCCGCGCGTGCGCGGCCGCGTTTTTTCGCCCGAGGGATCGGACGGCGACGATGGAGCCGGACCGGGAGGTCGACCGGACCATCGCACACCGACCTTGGTTCCCGCGCGCGCGGCCGCGATTTCGCCCGAAGGATCCGGACGGAGGCGATGGAGCGGGACCGGAGGTCGACCGGACCAAAGAGCACACCGACCTTGGTTCCGCGCGCGCGCGGCCGCGTTTTTCACACGAGGGATTCGGACGGCGATGATGGAGCCGGACCGGGAGGTCGACCGGACCATCGCACACCGACCTTGGTTCCGCGCGCGCGCGGCCGTGATTTCGCCCGAAGGATCCGGACGTAGGCGATGGAGCGGGACCGGGAGGTCGACCGGACCATCGCACAACGACCTTGGTTCCGCGCGCGCGTGGCCGCTTTTTTGCCCGAAGGATCCGGACGGGGCCGATGGAGCAGGACCGGGAGGTCGACCAGACCAAAGAGCGCACCGACCTTGGTTTCGCGCACGCTTGGCCACGATTTTGCCCGAGGGATCCGGACGGCGGCGATGGAGCAGGACCGGGAGGTCGACCGGACCATCGCACACCGAACTTGGTTCCGCGCGCGCGCGGCCACGATTTTCGCCCGAGGGATCCGGACGGCGGCGATGGAGCGGGACCGGGAGGTCGACCGAACCAAAGAGCGCACCGACCTTGGTTCTGCGCGCGCACGGCCGCGTTTTTTGCCCGAGGGATCCGGATGGCGACGATGGACCGGGAACGGGAGGTCGACCGGACCATCAAAAACCGACCTTGGTTACGCTCTCGCGCGCGACCGCGATTTTGCCCGAGGGATCCGGACGGAGGTGATGGAGCGGGACCGGGAGGTCGACCGGACCATCGCACACCGACCTTGGTTCCGTGCGCGCGCAGCCGCTATTTCGCCCGAAGGATCCGGATGGAGGCGATGGAGCGGGACCGGGAGGTCGACCGGACCATCGCACAACGACCATGGTTCCGCGCGCGCGCCGCCGCATTTTTTGCCCGAAGGATCCGGACGGGGTCGATGGAGCGGGATGGGAGGTCGACCGGACCAAAGAGCGCACCGACCTTGGTTCCGCGCGCGCGCGGCCGCATTTTTCGCCCGAGGATCCGGACGGCGATGATGGAGCGGGACTGGGAGGTCGACCGGACCATCACACACCTACCTTGGTTCCGCGCGCGCTGTGGCCGTGATTTCGCCCGAAGGATCCGGACGACGACGATGGAGCGGGACCGGGAGGTCGACCAGACCATCGCACACCGACCTTGGTTCCGTGCGCGCGCGGCCACGATTTCGCCAGAAGGATCCGGACAGAGGTGATGGTGCGGGACCGGGAGGTCGACCGGACCAAAGAGTGCACCGACCTTGGTTCCGCGCTCGGCGCGCCCGCATTTTTCGCCCGAGGGATCCGGACAGCGACGATGGAGCGAGACCGGGAGGTCGACCGGACCATCGCACACCGACCTTGGTTCCGCGCGCGCGCGGCCGCGATTTCGCCCGAAGGATCCAGACGAAGGCGATGGAGCGGGACCGGGAGGTCGACCGGACCATCAAACACCGACCTTGGTTCCGTGCGCGCACGGCCGCGATTTTGCCCGAAGGATCCAGACGGAGGCGATGGAGCGGGACCGGGAGGTCGACCGGACCATCGCACAACGACCTTGGTTCCGCGCGCGCGTGGCCGCATTTTTCGCCCGAAGGATCCGGACGGGGCCGATGGAGCGGGACCGGAGGTCGACCGGACCAAATAGCGCACCGACCTTGGTTCCGCGTGCGCGCAGCCGTGTTTTTTGCCTGAGGGATCCGGACGGCGACGATGGAGCGGGACCAGGAGGTCGACCGGACCATCGCACACCGACCTTGGTTCCGCACGCGCGCGGCCGCGATTTCGCCCGAGGGATCCGGACGGCGATGATGGAGCGGGACCGGGAGGTCGACCGGACCATCGCACACCGACCTTAGTTCCGCGCGCGCGTGGCCGCGATTTGGCCCGAAGGATCCGTAAGGAGGCGATGGAGCGGGACCGGGAGGTCGACCGGACCAAAGAGCGCACCGACTTTGGTTCCGCGCGTGCGCGGCCACAATTTTCGCCCGAGGGATCCGGACGGGGCCGATGGAGCAGGACCGGGAGGTCGACCGGACCAAAGAGCGCACCGACCATGGTTCCACGCGCGCGCGGCTGCGTTTTTGGCCCGAGGGATCCGGACGGGGCCGATGGTGCGGGACCGGGAGGTCGACCGGACCAAAGAGCGCACCGACCTTGATTCCCAAGTCCAAAGTCAAGTATCACATTCCTCGTTGGAATATTTTTTTTCCTGTTCCATTTTAAGTTGCTTATCACCGTTTAAAATTTCAATCTGAAAAAAAATTTACAAAAAAAATGAAAATTCCTGCAGTCCATCAGTGTTATTAGGGTTTCTGTTCTGTTCTGTTCCTTTTCATTATCTTCATTTTAGAATCTGCCTAGAATAGTACAGATTTTATTTTGAACTTTTGTTTCATCTGGTATGTCATCTAGAAGTTAGGAGTTTTTTGTTATTTTTTTAGATTTTTTTGATATTTTTTTCTGCACTTATCAACACCACTTTTAAACTGCAACACACTACTTCTGCACCTGAAATTTGAAATTTGCATGCATCTCATGACAATCAAATTAAGGGCATGAAATTGACATAGGGTCAGGATTTCATCACCTGTCCCTAGCCCAAAAATCACCAATTTCATATCGATCCAATCCCTAACTAAAATTGATTAGACATTAATTGCCCAAGTGGGTTAGGGACATCAATTTGGTCGAGCCCAGGTTATTGTCAACTCATTGTGTCAACTAGTCTTGTGTGTGCCCTATTACTTGGTGTCTAGAATTGGGACTAAGGGCTTGGGTGCTGATCCGTCTATCGGGCCAATTCCACCGGGCCTAGTAGGCCAGAGACAGGATCTCACACTCCCCTTGTTCTAAAACTTGGCCAAGTATAGAGTTACTACAATCTAGCTTGCCACCTTGATTAGGCAACTAGCTTGGAACTCTGGGTCCAGTTCAATTCAATTGGGAAAGCTTGTGCAACCCATTTCTTCATCTATTATTGAAAGCTGGTGTCAAGGATAGAGGTTAAGTGGCTCAAGCCAAAGCGGTTCTTGTGGTTTTTAATTAGGACCCAGTGAAAGCTGGGGGAACCTCCCACAGACCCACCTCCTGACTGGCCAGTGGAAGAGAGTAGCTGTTGATTTGATTGTATCTAGTCAACTCAGTTTATTTGGACTAACCGGTTTAGAAAACTCGCAGTTCGGGTCTGAGTCTAATTGTTTGCATGACAACTAGGTCAGGCACACCTTACCACCCTTCACAAGCCCAACCTAGTTCATCCATGGATACTAGTATGGAAAGCCTTATGAGATCTATGATCGAGAAGATGGACCGTTTGGATGCTAGGTTTGACCATTCGAGGAAAGGATAGGAACCCTAGAGGAATCTAGGTTGACCCCAACTGAACCACCTTCACCCAGATTACCTTCAGTTCGCCCTAAAGCCCAACGACAGAAACATACACCTGATCCAATTCATAGAAGGCCACATCAAGATTATACTGATCACACTCCGGAGCCAAATCCTAGAAGACCTCGCCATGATACTTTTGATCAGGATGATCGGGCCTTAAGGAATATACGTCTAGATGCACCAACCTTTGAGGGAAGCCTAGATCCTAAGGTGTACATAGACTAGGAGGCTGACATGGACCAATATTTTGACTGGTATGATATGTCTGAAGAGAGAAGATTCAAGTTTGCCAAAATCAGACTAGTCCGTCAGGCTAGGTTGTATTGGGGAAATGTCGAACGCATAGCTAGGCAGAGGGGAGACTTACCTATAGTGACCTGGAGAGACATGAAGAGAAAGCTTAGAGAGAAATATTTGCCTATGTCTTATCAGCAAAGGTTGTTAGATCAGTGGCAACGATTGACACAAGGAAATAAGACCGTTTCTGAGTACGTTGCTAAATTTGATGAGTTTGTAATGCGATGCAACGTAGTCGAGTCTGAGGCAGCCACATTGTCGAGGTTTAGATCAGGATTGAATGAAGATATAAAAGGGGAACTGTTTTTGAGAGAAGTCCATGATTTAGATCAGGCATACCAAGTTGCCATGGACTATGAGAGGTTTCAAAGGAGAGCTACATTTAGGCGACCTGAACCCATTAGGTTTAATCCTCCTGTTAGTCGACCTAGTTCAGTCCCTGGTACAACCAATAGACCAAGATCCAGCTCGAATCCAACCCCTAGGACCAACCCTGCCATTCCCCCAATTCCTAGAGAAGACAAAGGAAAGAGCCCTGAAGTTCGAGGTGAGAGGGATTGGACTGGATCGCTGGCGAGCATGAAAGTCACTAGAGATTAGGATTTGCAAAGAAGGAGGAAAGAAGAGGGTGCAGGGTTAAAAAAAATATTGGGGTTCACATAGATTCCCCAAGAAGAACAAGCACATAGCAAAGGGGCTCACACAGATGCCCTAGAAGAACAAGCACATAGCAAAGGGGCTCACATAGATGCCCTGGGCTCACACAGATGCCCAAATCAGGGATCACACAGAAACCCTGGGAAGATGGAGAAGGGATCATACAGATACCCTAGGATCACATAGATCCTTCACACAGAACAATAGAAATTTTATTCATCCATCCTCCGCATTACAAAAGGCTGAGTGTGGTATTTATAGATTTTCTAACCCTCATTTGAATTTGAATACAAGATAAAAAGATAAGAACGAATCAAATTCAAATATAAGATAGGATAAGATAAGCCTATCCATATATCAATCCTAACCAACCAATCCTAATTCAAATTTTAAACAAAAGATAAATCCTAAATAAATTTATTCCAAAAATGCTTCAAGATCTGTGCCACTCCAAGAATTATGCTTGCTACAAGATCCATGCTTGAGATGTCCCCATCAACGGCCACGTGCAAGGGAGCGGGCGTGCGCGGGTCATGGCACCGGTGGGCGCAAGGCCCGGGCGTGCGCGGGTCGTCGCACCACCGGGCGCAAGGGGCTGGGCGCGGGCGTGCACGGGTCATGGCATCGGCGGGTGCAAGGCCCCGGGCGTGTGTAAGAGCGCGGGCGTGCGCGGGTCACGGCGCTGCCGGGCGCAAGGGGCAGCGCGCGGGCGTGCACGGGTCATGGCACGGGCGTGCGCGGGTCACCGGGCATGCGCGCGCCCGGGTCATGGCACGGGAGTGCACGGGTCACCGGCGCGCGCGCGCACGTGTCATGGCACGGGCGTGCGCGGGTCATGGTACGGGAGTGCACGGGTAACCCAGCGCGCGCGCCCGGGTCATGGCACGGGCGTGCGCGGGTCCCGGCACCGCCGGGCTCAAGTCCACGGGCGCGCAAGGGCGCGGGCATGCGCGGGTCCTGGCACCGCTGGGCTCGAGTCCCAGGGCGGGCGCACGGGCGCGGGCGTGCACGGGTCCTGGCAGCACCGGGCTCGAGTCCCCGGGCGCGCGCACGGGCGCGGGGCACCGGGCGCGCGTGCGGGCGCGGGTCCTGGCCGCGCCAGGCGTGGGGCACCGGGAGCGCGCACGGACGCGGGTCCTGGCAGCGACGGGCGGGGCACCGGGCGCGCGCACGGGCACGGGCGGGCACGCGTCCTGGCAGCGCCGGGCGCAGGGCACTGGGCGTGCGCGGACGCGGGTCCTGGCAGCGACGGGCGCGGGGCACCGGGCGCGCGCACGGGCGCGTGCGGGCGCGCGTCCAGGCAGCGCCGGGCGCGGGGCACCGGGCGCGCGTCCTGGCAGCGCCTGGCGCGGGGCACCGGGCACGCGCACGGGCGCGGGCGGCGCGCGTCCTGGCAGCGCCGGGCGGGGCACCGGGCGCGCGCACGGGCGTGCGTGGGCGGCGCGAGTCCTGGCAGCGCGGGCACCGGGTGCGTGCACGGGTGCGGGCGGGCGCGGGTCCTGGCGGCACAGGGCGCGGGGCACCGGGCGCGCGCACGGCGCGTACGGGCGCGGGTCCTGGCGGCGCAGGGCGCAGGGCAACGGGCGCGCGCACGGGCGCGGGCGGGCGCGGGGCATCGGGCGCGCGCACGGGCGCGGGTCCTGGCCGCGCAGGGCGCGGGGCACCGGGCGCGCGCACGGGCACGACGGGCGCGGGTCTTGGCAGCGCCGGGCGCGGGGAACTCGGCGCGCGCACGGGCACGGGCGGGCACGGGTCCTGGCAGCGCCGGGCGCGAGGCAACGGGCGCGCGCACGGGCGAGTCCTGGCAGCGCCGGGCGTGGGTCACGCGGGCGCGCAAGGACGTGGGGCATGCCCCCGAATTTGCAATGCTGCTCGCGACCCAGGAACCCCCGGGGTGGACCTTGGCCGGATGCCCCGCGCGGGTAGTAGGTTGGCAAGCCCCCTTGCGGGCAGGGCGCGGGTCTTGGCCGCCCCGGATGCGCGTCCGCACGCGTCCAGGCGCACGTCCAGGCCCTCCCCCGCTTCTGCAACGTTGCTCGTGACCCTTGGGTACTCTCCCGGGTATCTGTTTTGGATTTTCTGCTCGCGCGGCGCGCGCCCAGGCCTCTATGGACTCGCGTCCTGGCTGCTTTGTGATCGCGCCCATGTCGTGCCCTCTGGGACTCGCGTCCTGTGCTGTGTGGTTCCGAGTCCTGGCCGCCCTTTTGCCCCGCGCATGGTGTGCGCATCCTGGACATTCTGGACTCGTGTCCGGGGTGCGCTGGGTGCTCTCTCATGCTTGGGCCGTCCGTGACTCGGGTCCAACGATATTTGGGCGCGAGTCTTGGTCCTCCCTTGCATTCGCAAGCTAGCTTTTATGCCTCGGAACACCTCGGGATGTCCCTTCTACACCTGCCCCTTCCGAGTGCCGGATCTTCGCGGTCGCGCGCGCGCGGAACCATGGTCGGTGCCGTCCGGTCCGATCGACGTCCCGGTCCTTCGGCTCCGTCCGGATCCTTCAGGTGAAAACGTGGCCGCGCGTGCGCGGAACCAAGGTCGGTGTCCTCCGGTCCGGTCGACCTCCCAGTCCCGTTCCTTCGGCTCCGTCCGGATCCTTCGGGCGAAAATGCGGCCACGCACGCGCGGAACCTAGGTCGGTGTGCGATGGTCCGGTCGACCTCCCGGTCCCGCTCCTTCGGCTCCGTCCGGATCCTTCGGGCGAAAATGCGGCCGCGCGCGTGCGGAACCAAGGTCGGTGTGCGATGGTCCGGTCGACCTCCCGGTCCCGCTCCATCGGCTCCGTCCGAATCCTTCGGGCGAAATCGCGGTCGCGCGCGCGCGGAACCAAGGTCGGTTTTCGATGGTCCGGTCGACCTCCCGGTCCCGCTCCATCGTCGCCGTCCGGATCCCTCGGGCGAAAAACGCGGTCGCGCGCGCACGCGGAACCAAGGTCGGTGCGCTCTTTGGTCCGGTCGACCTCCCGATCCCGCTCCATCGTTGCCCGGACCCCTCGTGCGAAAAACGCGGCCGCACGCGCGCGGAACCAAGGTCGTTGTGCGATGGTCCGGTCGACCTCCCGGTCCTGCTCCATTGCCTTCGTCCGGATCATTCGGGCGAAATTACGGCCGCGCGCGCGCGGAACCAAGGTCGGTGTGCGATGGTCCGGTTGACCTCCCATTCCCGCTCCATCGCCTCCGTCCGGATCCTTCGGGCGAAATCGCGGCCGCGCGCGCGCGGAACCAATGTCGGTTTTCGATGGATTGGTCGACCTCCCCGGTCCCGCTCCATCGTCGCCGTCCGGATCCCTCGGGCGAAAAACGCGGTCGCGCGCGCGCGCGGAACCAAGATCGGTGTGCTCTTTGGTCCGGTCGACCTCCCGGTCCCGCTCCATCGGCCCTGTCCGGATCCTTCGGGCAAAAAAAGCGGCCACGCGCGCGCGGAACCAAGGTCGTTGTGCAATGGTCCGGTCAACCTCCCGGTCTCGCTCCATCGCCTACGTCCGGATCCTTCGGGCGAAATCGCGGCCGCGAGCGCGCGGAACCAAGGTCGGTGTGCGATGGTCCGATCGACCTCCCGGTCCCGCTCCATCGTCACCGTCCGGATCCCTCGGGTGAAAAACGTGGCCGCGCGCGCGCGGAACCAAGGTCGGTGCGCTCTTTGGTCCGGTCGACCTCCTGGTCCCGCTCCATCGCCTCCATCCGGATCCCTCGGGCAAAATCGTGGCCGTGCGCGCGCGGAACCAAGGTCGGTGTGCGATGGTCCGGTCGACCTCCCGGTCCCGCTCCATCGTCGCCGTCTGGATCCCTCGAGTGAAATCGCGGCCGCGCGCGCGCGGAACCAAGGTCGGTGTGCGATGGTCTGGTCGAACTCCCGGTCCCGCTCCATCGTCGCCGTCCGGGTCCCTCGGGCGAAAAACGCGGCCGCGCGCGCGCGCGGAACCAAGGTCGGTGCGCTATTTGGTCCGGTCGACCTCCCGGTCCTGCTCCATCGTTGCCGTCCGGATCCCTCGGGCGAAAAATGCGACCGCGCGCGCGCGGAACCAAGGTCGTTGTGTGATGGTCCGGTCGACCTCCCGGTCCCGCTCCATCGCCTCCATCCGGATCCTTCGGGCGAAATTGCGGCCACGCACGCGCGGAACGAAGGTCGGTGTGAGATGGTCCGGTTGACCTCCCGGTCCCGCTCCATCATCGCTGTCCGGATCCCTCGGGCGAAAAACGAGGCCGCGTGCGCGCGGAACCAAGGTCGGCGCGCTCTTTGGTCCGGTCGACCTCCCGGTCCCGCTCCATCGGCCCCGTCCGGATCCTTCAGGCAAAAAATGCGGCCGCGCGCGTGCGGAACCAAGGTCGTTGTGCGATGGTCCGGTCGACCTCCCGGTCTCGCTCCATCGCCTCCGTCCGGATCCTTCGGGCGAAATAGCGGCCGCGCGCGCGTGGAACCAAGGTCGGTGCACGATGGTCCGGTCGACCTCCCGGTCCCGCGCCATCGCCTCCGTCCGGATCCCTCGGGCAAAATCGCGGCCGCGCGCGAGCGTATCCAAGGTCGGTTTTCGATGGTCTGGTCGACCTCCCGTTCCCGGTCCATCATCGCCATCCGGATCCCTCGGGAGAAAAACGCGGCCGCGCGCGCGCGGAACCAAGGTCGGTGCGCTCTTTGGTCCGGTTGACCTCCCGGTCCCGCTCCATCGCTACCGTCCAGATCCCTCGGGCGAAAATCGCCCGCGCGCGCGCGGAACCAAGTTCGGTGTTCGATGGTCCGGTCGACCTCCCGGTCCCACTCCATCGCCTCCGTCCGGATCCCTCGGGCGAAATCGTGGCCGCGCGAGCGCGGAACTAAGGTCGGTTTTCGATAGTCCGGTCGACCTCCCGGTCCCACTCCATCGGCCCCGTCCGGATCCCTCGGGCGAAAAACGCGGCCGCGCGCGCGTGGAATCAAGGTCGGTGCGCTCTTTGGTCCGGTCGACCTCCGGTCCCGCTCTATCGGCCACGTCCGGATCCTTCGGGCAAAATCGCGGCCGTGCGCGCGCGGAACCAAGGTCGGTGTTTGATGGTCCGGTCGACCTCCCGGTCCCGCTCCATCGCCTTCGTCTGGATCCTTCGGGCGAAATCGCGGCCGCGCGCGCGCGCGGAACCAAGGTCGGTGTGCGATGGTCCGGTCGACCTCCCGGTCTCGCTCCATCGTCGCCGTCCGGATCCCTCGGGCGAAAAACGCGGCCGCGCGCACGCGGAACCAAGGTCGGTGCGCTCTTTGGTCCGGTCGACCTCCTGGTCCCGCTCCATCGCTGCCGTCCGGATCCCTCGGGCGAAAATTGCGGCCGCGCGCGCGCGGAACCAAGGTCGGTGTGCGATGGTCCGGTTGACCTCCCGGTCCCGCTCCATCGCCTCCGTCCGGATCCTTCGGGCGAAATCGCGGCCGCGCTCGAGCGGAACCAATGTCGGTTTTCGATGGTTTGGTCGACCTCCCCGGTCCCGCTCCATCATCGCCGTCCGGATGCCTCGGGCGAAAAACGCGGCCGCGCGCGCGCGGAACCAAGATCGTTATACTCTTTGGTCCGGTCGACCTCCCGGTCCCACACCATCGGCCCCGTCCGGATCCTTCGGGCAAAAAAAGCGGCCGCGCGTGCGCGGAACCAAGGTCGTTGTGCGATGGTCCGGTCAACCTCCCGGTCCCGCTCCATCGCCTACGTCCGGATCCTTCGGGCGAAATCGCGGCCACGCGCGCGCGGAACCAAGGTCGGTGTGCGATGGTCCGGTCGACCTCCCGGTCCCGCTCCATCGTCGCCGTCCAGATCCCTCGGGCGAAAAACGCGGCAGCGCGCGCGCGGAACCAAGGTCGGTGCGCTCTTTGGTCCGGTCGACCTCCCGGTCCCGCTCCATCGCCTCCATCCGGATCCCTCGGGCGAAATCGCAGCCGCGCGCACGCGGAACCAAGGTCGGTGTGCGATGGTCCGGTCGACCTCCCGGACCCGCTCCATCGTTGCCGTCTGGATCCCTCGGGTGAAATCGCGGCCGCGCACGCGCGCGGAACCAAGGTCGGTGTGCGATGGTCCGGTCGACCTCCCGGTCCCACTCCATCGTCGCCGTCCGGATCCTTCGGGCGAAAAACGAGGCCGCGCGCGCGCTGAACCAATGTCGGGGCGCTCTTTGGTCCGGTCGACCTCCCGGTCCCGCTCCATCGGCCCCGTTCGGATCCTTCAGGCAAAAAATGCGGCCGCGCGCGCGTGGAACCAAGGTCGTTGTGTGATGGTCCAGTCGACCTCCCGGTCTCGCTCCATCACCTCCGTCCGGATCCTTCGGGCGAAATAG